>APFE030312735.1:20671-89762 GCA_000404065.3 Pinus taeda
GTACCCGTAACCCCACTTTATGGGGTCCGGGGCAGCGCCCCAGAAAATTTTGGTTTTTGACCCTATGTTAGGTTGGGCAGACCCACCTATGGTTTTGTGCATGATTTTTGCACATGTTTTTTCGGATGCGATGGTTTTCAGTCCATGGTTTTGGACGCGATGGTTTTCGGTCCATGGTATGGGATGCTTCAGCATGTATAAATATGTATTGTAACATTGAAAGGAACATAATGAAAAATCAAGCTGGTAGTCCCGGGTTTTGGGATCCAGTGGAAAATCTCTGTGTATATGTGTTTTATGTGTTATGCTCTCGCATTTTTATTTTTCATGTGATTTAGAATTCGTATGCAGGTAATTTCTGTACGGGGTTAAAACCTACACTAAAGGGGTTTTAAAGTCCCGATAAGTAAAATTTGTGGAATGCTTTGATAAGAGGGTAAATGAAGGCTTGAGGATTAATTTAACTCCCGATAGGAAGTTTAGGCGGGGTAATTGGGTTCTGACTTAAAGGAACCAAGATAAAAGGACCTTAACCATTTATGGGATGAAGTTTTGACTCCTTTGAAGAGGCAAATACTTGGGACAAGTGTACTGATGCTTTTTTATGCATATTGTGGGTATGTGCAGAGGTATCCCTGCATCATTAGTGGTATCAGAGCAGGATTGAAATCAGAGCGAGGAAAGATTTCTACGAAAGGGAGTTTGCGCACAGAAGAAGGTCATGTGCATAAGTTAATTGACGAATGATAGAGACTATAGTGGGAGATTGTAGCAGTTCCAGCAGAGGCTTGGAGTAGGCAGGAACAGAGGATTCCTTGAAGGAAAAAGAAAGCAAGATTTCTTAATGCAAGTTCTAAAGGAAAGAGGACTTGGAGATAAAACAGAGGGCAATCCATTCAAAGTACAGGTGGAATGGTGAAACAAGATCATGCTGAGATCTTGAAGGTGAGGTAATATGTTCTGTTTTAAATTGAGAGTGTGTTTTTTTACACTAATGCACAGGTGACAGCAAGAGAAGCAGTGAGAGGAGAACCAAATGTGTCCTTGAATACAGAGTAAGGAAAACACTTTGAAGAAAGGTGGTAGTGAACTTGAAGAATCCAACAAGAGATTGGACAGAGAGGATAGTTGAAGTGTTCTCAAGAGAGAGTGAGAGATTGCAGAAGCCTAGAAGGAGCAAAGGTGTTGCTCAATAGGAGGTTCCAGATAGAGGACTGTGCTTACCAAAAGACTGAGTGAGGAGAGCTTAGTGAGGTAAGATTGTAGCTAGGAGGACTAGCTGTAGTAGAGGCTTGTTGCAGATGAGTGAGGAGCTCATGAAGAAGGAGGAGAAGAAGATGACTACTGATTGTCATAGCAGAGGTTCAGAAAGAAGCCAAATCAAAGGATATAAGAAAAAGAATGCTAAAGCAAATGGCAAGAGGACGAGTCAAGAAGAAATTGACAAAGAGGTTACTGAGTTAAAAGAACAACTCAATGCATTAAGGAGAATGCTTGAAGAAGACCACAGACTAGGTTGGGTCTTGAGGAAGAAGCCAGTGGAATGGCATGAGATGCAAAGAAGGCTACAACAAAAGCAAGTGAAGTGGCTGATGGGAAAACTCAAGGAAGTTGAGTTGGAAATGGAAGAGTTCATTTGTGAACCAGAACAGGGAGAAATTATGGGAGAAAGTGAAAATGAAGACTTGAAGACTGAAAATTCAAGTGAGGCCAAAGGGTCACATGGTTTTAAAATTGACAATTTGTGTATGTATGCAGGTGAAACATGTAAAGGAGGACAATTGGTTGATATTCTCATAAAGGAGGAAGAAGATCAACAGAATCTAAATTCTGTTTTGGAAGAAGATGAGATAGATAGGTCCGAAATGTAGTTGGAGGATGATATCAAGCAACCAAGTGAAGGGCTTGAGAAGAGTGAAGAGGAGACCATTGAAGGATTTCTAAGTCATAAAGAGAACTTGGAACAGCAAGGAGATATGATGGCTGAAGCATCCAGTGAGACCATAGGGTCTTATGTTTTTAAAACGGATGGTTTGTGTATGATGGCAGGTATTGCAGGAGAAAAGCAGCCTTTTGAAGATATCTTCAGAGGAGGTGAAGATCTAGAAGCAAAAAGTGACAAAGAAAAATTTTCAGAAGAGGAGGAATTTGACTGCATATAGAAGAAAAGGTTTACGGAAGTTGTCATATAAATGAGGAATCAAGATTTTATTCTAATGAAGAATGAAGGAATACTGTCTCGGAAAGGTAATCAAATAAGTTTGATTAATGTTATTGATGAAAAGCAAATGCAGGAGAATGTTAATGCAGATGGTGAAACAAGGATAACTCTGGGAGAAGAGTTACAGAGGGACAAAAAGGCAAAATGTACTGAAGAAGAAGAAACTATGTTAGCTGAAAACATAGTAAAGGATCATAAATTCACCATGATGATAGGCATAGTGGAAATAGCCATGAAAGTTGTTGAGACAGTCAGTGAAGAAGAAGGACATCTACTATAGGATGTTAAAAAAGAAGAAGTCTATGGAAAAGACTTAGCAAAGGGAGAAAGGACATCTGATGATCTATCCATAACAAAGGAAGGTATGGAGAACTGTGTGAAATTTCCAAAATCTACTCCAATTAAAATTGTTGAGTTATATAGAAAATTAGATTTTCAAAGAAGGGAGTTGGAAAGATAGAGGATAGATGTTCAAGATAGATTGTTGAAAAAGGAAGAGAAAAGAATTGTCATGAATGACAATCATAAGAAAAAGGAGATGGATATGAAAGTTCAACAGATTGACACTGCAAAAGAAAGAGTTCACTATGGTGAACAAGAGCAGAAAGGCATCATTAGGACAGATGGTGTGGAAGAGAGACTAATGGACAGTCTCATGAATTCTTTTGAGAGTTCCAATTAGCATACTGATGTACTAACAAAGGAGAAAGAAACAATGCATCAAACTGAATTGTTACCAAAGGAAAACAAGGCACAACAGCCTTGTGTTTTTAATTTTAACAAGTGTTTTGTGAGTGCAGGTTTTGTTGCAAATGTTGGAGGATATTTGGCACATCTAAGCCACTTAAAGATGAAAGAAGGAGATTCTGTGGAAGAATTCAATCCATGGAGCAGGGATGTTAAATTGCTGGAGAGAGTGATGAACAATCATGATTCAGTGCAAGAAGGTAAGGATGATAGGGAGGCAACAAGCAAACCAAAAGTTGGAGCAAGCAAAGAAAAAATCAGCACAAGAGTCAGCAAAGCAACCAAGGCAAAAGATGAAGTAAAATAAACCAGCAACTACAAAGAGAAAGTAACCAACATCAGATTGAAGAACTAGTGGACAACAGCAACAACTTGAAGCAAAGAGAAGGAGGCAAAAATATGAAGTAGAATATGAACCAGTCCAAAGATGTACTAGAGACAGAGATTGAAGAAATGTGGGAGTTGATGATGAAGCAATCCAAATGGAGGAAAATGATAGCAATAGGAAGAAAGATCAATCAGAACTTGAATCTGATTGACAAGAATAAGAAGAAGATGGAGCAAAATGAAGCAGAAGTATAGCAACGACAAGTGAACAAAGCATGTGGACAGTTACAGAACAAAGTGTGGGATCTGGGAAGACAAAGACCAGAAGACACATGATCAGGAGATCATGAATATTTTCTACTTTGGGAGTCTGATGTAGGAGCATTAAACCCAGGAGGAAATCATTATCATTAAGTAGACATAGGGGGTCATGTATTTTTAGGAAGTAGTTTTCCTAAATGATAAATTAATGTAATTTAGGCCTTTAAGTTATTTAATTAGACGTGTGTGAGAAATTGTAAGTGCTCTCGAATAAATGAGGACATGAGTGGGAGTAATGACAAAAGAGTTCAAAATCAAATGTAACTCTTTTAAACATTCCATGATTCGAGGGACAAGAGAGAGACTTTAGGAATTAATTAGAAGTGGACATAATGGACAGAGGATTTAGGAGTCGGTTCAGTAGATATAGGAGTCGAACCAGGATAGTTCAACATAACTCCTAACGTATATGTAAGCCTACATGCAGAGTCAAAAGAAGAGGCCACTGACATTGAAAAATAGGCCCGTGCAAGACAGAGAAGTCTCGAATGTAATTGTTTTATGATTGATTATGGTGTGAACTCGTAGGTTTTATAACAACGGATTGCAGGCAGAGTTTTGAAGAATGCACGGGGGAGAGAATGATTTCAGAGGAATCATAAGGGATCTTAGAATCCAATTGAAGAAACATAGTAAGCTCGGGAGGGAGAGTACAAAGAGAAATAGCAGAGGACGGGAACCTTCAGAAGAACCGAACCACATAGGCCAAATTGAATAAATCTTGGAAAAATCAAGTAAAAGGGATGAACAGTGAAGTGAAGAGGCATATACAGGAATCGTTTGATCTGAAAGATCAACAGTCCAAATGATATCGCTTAAGAGGAAAGTAGAATGTCACGTCGGCGGAATTATTTATGTAATTTGAGCCGCAAGTAGAAAAACCCAATTTACTCTAAATATGAGCGCAAACATAGTCGAAACTGAGTTCCAGACTTGAAATATGATATAAAGTGGTTTATAACCTTATCGGGTTCGAAGAACTGGTTGGATCGGTGGTTTGAAGAAGTTAAGGGGCAGTGTAATGGAACGTCGATGTGCCGATAATGATTAAGTGATAATCGACGATCAGAGGTCGGCCTTAATATAGTGTCGCACTGTGGAGCGACTAAAGGAAGCAGACCTGGCAATGAATATAGTCGCGGTTTTAATGAATTTGAAGTCCTCTATATGTGTTCGGGCGGAGTTTTACTTTGTAAATGAGAAGGGTATAAATTAAGCGCCGATAGTGTATTTCCTGATCCTAAAGGGAAATTGCATATCGGGAAGCGGAAGGTACATATGTATGCATGACCAAGGAAAGAATGCGATGGCCGATTGTGATGAGGTTTAACCTCGGGGATTGTGCATAATCCATATAAAAGCAAAGAAAGGTATGTTTATAGTTATTTCCTTTGTTAAAAGGTTATAACGGAAAAAAGAGCATTGATAAGGGTTCTTATGTGCTAAACATATACTAATCGAGTTTAAAGTGGGGAGGTTATGTATAAGTGACTGATGGGTTATATAAAGGTTCTAAAGGGGTTGTAAAATCACGATAAGGAAAATTTGTGGAATGCTTTGATAAGAGGGTAAATGAAGGCTTGAGGATTGATTTAACTCTCGATAGGAAGTTTAGGCGGAGTGATTAGGTTTTGACTTAAAGGAACCAAGATAAAAGGGACTTAACCATTTAAGTTTTGACTCCTTTAAAGAGGCAAATACCTGGGACAAGTGTACTGATGCATTTTTATGCATATTGTGGGTATGTGCAAGGGTATCCATGCATCAGATTCTTGCACCATTGGAAAGGTATTTATGTTTAGAATATTTTAGTGGGTGCACACTTAAGCGACAAAGTTTTGCCGCCAAAAAAATCCATTTGATGCCTCAAAATGCTTTCAAAAGATTTTATATCCTAATTTTCCAAATTGGGACCTACCAGTAAAAATGGTTATGTGAGATGATTCCTCCACTTTTCCCACTTTTAAAGAATCAAGATGGATGTCAAATAATATAATTATCCAATCTAGATCATACCTCCCCATTTTGGGATGATTTTGGTCCCCAAAATATTTTATTATGAGGTGAGGAAATTTTCTCTGGACCTTCTCCCTGGAGTACCATTTAGCCTTGCTTGGAAGCTATCCTTTCAACCCAATCTACCAAAGGTCACGTTGCCCCTGTCTTGTAGTCCTAGAATGACCTCTTCTACAAAATTTTATCCTTTGTCAACTCTGCCTAAGCATATGGTGCTAAATCCTCCACAGAAGGTAGGACTTGTTCCTCTTCCTAATCCAACATAAAAGTTTCATAGAGTTTCAGATTCTCTACATTCACTACAAAGTAAATGCACATGTAAGGGGGTAGACTAGTCTAAAGTTGTTATCTCCCACCTTTTCAAGTATCTCAAAGGAACCATATCATAGAGCCTTGATTTTCTTACTAAGGCCCTATAATCTCTCCTTGTTTAATTGTAACCATCCCATGTTTTCTACCTTGAATGTCTTCTTTGTCTGTGCTAACCATGCATGGCCTTATATTTTTCTTATGACTTTTGCAACGTCTCTTATACCTATAGATGGATTTGTTTAATCTTCTCAACAATTTTTTTGCCTTTAAGGCATCCCCTATAAGATCCTCCCTTACTCATCCTTGTTTTCAATACACAATATTTAAAGGTGAAAGTGGCATATATCCAAAACAAGTTTCAAAATGGTGACTCACTCTTAAAAGTGTGGAGACCTCAATTATAAGAGTGTTGTATATATACTAGATTTTCATCCCAAGTCTTTGTATGCTTCTAATTGTAACCCCTCGAAAGTTGCATTAAAGTTTTGTTGGCTACTTATGTTTTCCCATCTATCTATGAATGGAATGTTGTAAACCTCTTCAACTTCGTGTCATCTTCTCCCACAATGCAGTCTAAAATGCACTAAGAAATATTATGTCCCTATATGAAATGATGCTCCTTAGTATCCTAAAGTGCACCCAAACTTGTCCAAAGAAAAAGTTCATTGCTTCTTACCCATTTGTGGTATTTTTTGAGGGAATTAGAACACATGTCTTGTTGAACATGTCAACTACCATGAACTGATAGTCATGTCCCTTATTGTTTATTGGTAAAGCTTACATAAAGTCCATGGAAATATTTTCCCACTTGGTACAAGCAAGGGATTCTATAGACCAAGTTTCCTATTATTAGGCTTGTTAGTACAATAAAGCAAGCATCCTCTTATGAACCTAGTTACCTCTTCTTGCATCTTAGGCCAATGCACACACCTATTGAAGTTTGCCACTCTCTTCCCTACACCAAAATGCCCTACAACCATGGAGGTGTGAGCCTCTTTGATCAGTTGCAGTCACTCACCTTAAGGAACACATAACTTATCTAACATGTAGAGTAACCCGTTATGGAGATGGTAGTCAACTATGTTGTCACCATCGTTCACATGACTCTATATCTACAAGTGTTAAAACACCTCCTTGAAATCCTCATCCTTTGTGTATGTCTCTTCGCATGCATCATGGGTGAAAGGTTCCATGTGCATAAGAGTTCCTAAAGTTGTGTCCTTTGATGTGGGTGGCTTGAAAGCATGTTGGCCAACTTGTTTGTGTGGTTATTTTATACTTAATCACTAAATGAAATTGTTGTGGAAACTTGATCCACTTGCAATGTCTAGTCTATTGTAGCCTATTCTAGGCCTACATGTATTATAATCGTTGGCGATCAGTGTGGATTATTGTCTCCTTTCAAATTAGATAGTGTTTCCACTTTTGAATAACTTGTACTAGGGCATAGAGCTCACTCTCATAGACAATGTAGTTAAGAACCACCCCATTAAATACTTCAGAATGGTAGCATACATGCCTTCCTCCATGCATTAAGATTGCTTCCATAACATACCCACTTATATCTATATCCACTTCAAAGGGATATTGCAATTTTGGTAATTCCAAAAGCAATGCTTGACTTGTTCTCTTCTTTAACTTCTCAAAGGCCCTATGTTGATCCTTTCCCCACTATAAACTCATGTCACTCATTGTTATGGTGTGCAGTGGTGTTGCCACTACTAAAAATGAGGCTATGATTTTTCTCAGGTATTGTGTTACCCCAATAAAGCTCATGATCTCAGAAACATTAGTAGGCATTTGCTATTGCATTATGGCTTCCATATTGGCATGATCTATCTTCATCTCTCCTCCACCCATGACTATCCTAGACACACCAAAGGTCATTGTGGAAACACACACTTATTGAGATTTTCTAGCAACTAGTGCTTATTTAATGTCTCTAGCACATGCATCAAATATGAGATGTGCTCCTCCTAAGTAATACTATATACCAATATATCATCTAGATAAACAATAATAAATGGATTTATAAAAGGCCACAATATATCATTCATTAACCTCATAAATGGAGCATGTACATTACATAGGCCAAATGGAATGACTAACCACCCATACAAACTTTGTCTAATTTTGAAGGAAATCTTCCAAATATCTTCTTCCCTTACCCAAACCTAGTGGCATGTTGACTCTATGTTCAACTTGGTGAATTATTTGGCTTGTTGCAACTGTTTTAGCAGATAATTTATCATGAGGAGAGGGTACCTGTTCTTGAGCATAATTTTGTTTAACACATTGTAATCGATGCACATCTGCCAAGTCTCATGCCTCATAGGCACAATTTTAATCGGTGACCCACATGGTGAGGTACTTGTTTAAATGACACCATGTTATAGTAGTTTCTACAATTACTTCTTCACCTCGTTTACCTCTATAACAAATTGTCTGTACAATCCAAAGTTTGACAATGGAGAGTTTGACAACAACTATTCGTCGTGTTCCACTTCACCCATAGGTGGTATCCCTTAGAGTCCTAGAACACACCCATATACACCAATAGAAACTCTTCAAGTTGTTGTTTTTGTTCCTTAGTACACCCTTTAAGGATGACTTAGCCCTCATGGACTCTTCTATAGACTGATTTTCTCTTAAAAATAACAAAACATACTTCTTGCTAGAATTGATCAACTTTTCACCTGGTTGGCATTTACTAGTGAAATCTTCGACTTGCACTTGTGCACATAGATGATAAAGGATTTTTTGTCCTTGATGAGGTGGTACTAGTTGGATATCTACATGAAAATTGCATCCTACATTTACATGTAGGGACTCCCAAACACAACTCTACATTCATCAAGTGGAACTATGCCCAATTCTACTTCATCAATAGAATCAATAGTAATAGCAAATTTGATTTTGCATTATTTGTTTATCATTATCTATGCCTCTGTGTTGACCCATCCTAATAGATATGGGCTAGGATGGTCATGAGTGTCTAGTCTTAGTTTCTTGACTAGATTTCTTACAATGATATTTCCCTATGATCTTGATTGAATAAAGCATCAATTTTCATCTTCTTGACTTGTATCTTTATATGGAAGGGTATCGTCATTTCATCCTCTTCTTGTTGGTTAAGGCTACTTAGATTCACCCCTTTCTACACTAATATACAAACATTTTCTCATACACGTATGAGCTTCTTTCCACCTGATTACTTGAATCTATGGTCATGAGATTTTTCTTCTTAGCAGATTTTTTTGGTTCTTTGGGTTGAGTTCCAAATGCAACTTCCGACACATCTCCTTCATGTGACCATCAATGTTATAGTGGTTGTTGGAATTATTGCAGTGATGTTTTATGGTTATTTTCTCTCTATTTGTTCCCCCTCTCCACTTCTTCTTCCCCTTCTTGCCAGCTTCCTAGTGCTCGTTCTTATTTTCCCCACTTGATTTCCCTTTCTTCTAGCCAATTTTCTCTAGGTACCATGCATGTACATAGGCGTCATCCATTGTTTTGGGTTTGAAGAGTACCCATTGCTTCTGTAGATGGATATGTAGATCCTCTAGATACTTGAGGAATATGTATGGGTTCTTTGGGGAGATAGCTAACATTGTGGCCATCTTTGTAAATTCAATGGTGCACTCCTATACACTCTTCCCTTGTCTCTACTTGAAGTAATGCCATTGGATGCACTTTTCCTCTACATACCCAATAGGGTAAAACTATGACTTCATGAGAGTTTTGAAACCCTCCCACTTAGTCACTAAAAGATCTCCCTCCAACATTGAGATTTTTGTGTGACTTTCTCACTAGGCCAAGGCATGACCCTCTAATTTCGATTGAGCAAATGAATTTTTCTATTCTTACTTTATATGATGAACACTAAATAAATTTACAATTGTTGCAACTAGTTATTTTACTTCAAAGCGTCAATTTCACCTTGATTTGGCTCAATTTCAACCTTTACTTCCATCATGAACAAGGATCATTAATAGTTTACGACACTTGAATTGGTTTGATCCTTTTCAACTTGTTTCTTAGAATCCCTCTCTAGTTCTTCTTAGTCCTCCTCTCTCCCCTCTAACATGACTTCTACATTAGAACCTTTATCTTCTCTGAATGGCCTAGGCTTATTAGTAAGGGCTTCCATGAGGAGGCTCACATTACGGTTTATATATGTGACTTGTGCTTCTAGTCGCACAAACTTTTCCTCTATAGGATCATGATGGTTATTAACAAATTTGTCAGCCGTAGTTGGGGTTTTATAAATTTCGACTTAACCACTATGGATTCCCCACAACTCCCTACAAAACACACAAATAAACATACTCTAATACCAATATGATTCATAATTTTTTGTGGATATTCCACTAGACAGTTTCTCAAAATAGATATAATGAAATTATAATTAAGATATGAAATGTATAGTATGAGGTTTAATTTCTCTTTAGATTTCTAGATTCGTTAATTATTGTGTTATGCTTATGCATGCAATAGATAAAATATGTAGAAAATAAAGAAAGGTGAAATAAAACTCACAGACCAAAATGAACACAAGATATGACCAAGGAAACCCTTTTGGGAGAAAACCCAAATTGAAGATGAGGTTCCTCTGTTCTCTCTTTCTCTAAATGGAAATGGATGTAAGTATGAAGGAGTGAAACGTGTGGCCCGTGGGTTGCTACAATATACAAACTCTCTCTATTTTCTCTCTCTTTATCCACTCTTAGCTGTTTTGCTCATTTATTGAACAAAATGCGCTCGAATAGAATAGAACCCATTTTCCTCCCAGTGGCCCACTTATATCATAACTTGATAGACTCCTAGTGGCTAATTTTGGCTCATTCAACTCTTAACTAGAGTTACAACATGGAATCTTATAAGGCCTTCTTCATCATGATCATGTGGCTATCCTATTTCCTTGAATGATGGGAGCTAACATGGCATCCTCTTGAATCATAGTGGACAAAATAGGAAGGTCAACTTCTAGTGGCATAACTTTTGCATACAAGCTCTAATTGAGGTGATTCTTTTATTGTTGGAAAGGTATATGTGTAGAATAGCGCTAAGGGTGTGTGCTTAAGCATCAAATTTTTACCCCCAATAAATGTCATTTGATGCCTCAAACTACTTATGGAAGGTTTCAGACCCCAATATGTCAAATTAGGACCGACCAATAAAATGATCCTATGAGTTGATTCCTCCACTTTTCCACTCTAAAAGCATCAAGATGGATGGCAAAAAATATAATGATCTACTTTAGATCAATTATGAGGATGTTAAATCCCCATTTTTTGTTTGATGATGTTAGACTTAAGCCAGATTTAAATCTCAACCTTTATGTAGTGAATTGATAGGTGTTTATAGGTAAATCGTTTTGGACTATACAAGTAGACCATTCCTTTTCTTATCATGCTTAGGCAAACACTGAATATGACTTTGTTTTCTTTTAAATAGTAAAAAATTGTTGGAATATTCATCAATACTAAGAGGGGAGTGAATTAGTATGAGACGCTTTTTGAAATTTTAATTGTATCAATTGAACAACAAAGATTAACAACACCATTCAACAATGCATAACATCTTAGACATTACACAAGATACTTTTAAATGGAAACCCAAATGGGAGAAAACCACAAAATGCTTTTAATATATATCATAAGGATTACATCAACAAGAAGCTCATAATTCCAAAATTCTCCAACAACAACTAGAAGGAGGCTCCAACCCCCTGGTTTCATCAACTTCAATTGAAAGGATGCGCCAATACCCTGGTTTTACCAACTCCAACTGGAAGGATGCTCCAACACCCTACTAGCATCAATTTGTTGACCTAACACCACCCTACCACCCTAAAGTGTTCTCAGGCTCAATCCTGAAGGAGACTTCAATATTCACCTTGTACACCCTACCACACTAAAGAAATAAACGATATGTCGTATAATATATATCCAAATTTACACTTTTTGGTTTATTATTATATAATTAAATAATGTTTTAGTATATACGAAATAGGCTTTTTCACTGGAACCTGACAAAACAATTTTAAGAAGTAATGTTATTTTTTGTTGTTTAAAATGCATTTTTGAATGCATAAATGGATTCAACACACTAAAAAACCCCCTAGGGAACTAGAATTCTACATACTAAACAATTTTAACTTAAGTTGTTAAAAATATCTATGGGATTTTGGTTAAAATTACCAAGAAAAAATGTTCTGAAAAAGACCATTTCATCTATAAGTTAGACTACACACACACACACACACACACACACACACATATATATATATATCCATCTTAACTTCGGAGCTACCAAGCATCCAGATTGATAAAATTCTTTATATGAAAACCTCTTATAGAGTAAAAAGAGATTTGATCCCTCTCGGCACTTGGTAGACCCAGAGTTAAGATGGATTAGGCTAGTTTAATTTCCCCCTTTAAATAGACTACATTCCACATGAATACCGTGGGTCAATACCATGAGTTCTCAATATCATGGGCCATTTATATTATTATTTTATTTTATTTCGTTATTTTTGTTTTTTTAGTTTATTTTGACCGAGTTAAAATGTTTACATTACATTACATTAACTTTTTATTTATTTTTATTTTCAATTTTTTATTTTATTTTTATTTTTATGTAATTTGTCTTAGTCAAAATGTTAAACATTACATTACAACATCCCTACCATACTGGGCTGGAAAGCGCCTCTCGGCCTAGTCCTCGCTCTAGCCCTTACCCCCCTTAAAGTTTTATACTTGGGGTATCCATTAACCTGACATTCCTACCATCACCTAGGTCTAACCCTAGACTTTACTGACAATTATCCAAGGGTGCACATGCCTTACCAGGTGTAGTGGTGTGTTTGTTGCTATGGAGTACCAAATACACCTTCCTTGGAGTTGGTTGTTGCCTACAAGGAAATTACAAGTAGTTGGTTGTCGTTAATGGATAAACATAGGTAAACAAAGCACTGTAAGTAGTGAAAACAATGCATACATCAATACAAACTAAAAACTAAGAAATAAACACATGAACAATGCTTAATGAAGCAATCATGTCAACAAAGTAATGGAAAAGGGTTCCCTTTGTTGACTGTTGAATGTAAAAGAGATACAATAGATAAATCAAAGACACTTGGAGATAATTTTTTGAGAAATGGTGCTAAAAAATCCTCAACAAGGAAGTTCCTTTCCTCAATCTCTTTGCAAGCTTCCTTTTTCTCACAAAGAACTATGAAGACTCTCTCAATGATGAAATCCTCTTCTCAATGAAATGCTTAATTGCTTAGGGAGCGATTTCGACACACTAACAATATTTTTCTTCTCTTGTTATTAGCTCTCCTATAACTTGTATTTATACAATTTTTTGGTCACTCCTCCTCTCATTGGTTCATTAATGTGGTGGTTCACCTCATAAATGAGATGGGAGCTACCAATTCCTTGCCTTTAAGGCTTCTTGGGGCTCAAGGCTCAAATTTGTCAGCCCATCATATCAAGATTTGGAGTGTTGCTCAAGCAAGTTCACGGCCCAAGGTGCTAACTAGATGTTTCCAAGATCCCGCGACTATTGAAGAAACAATTGCGTAACCTCTAATTTCCAGTAATGGTGCACCCGTGCAGACCAATTTTTTAACTTGAACCTTAGGAAAGCTTTTGATTTTTGGTCTTCATGGTGTTTCTAGCTGAAAATGTCATCCATGTATGTGTTGATCATTGACATTGAGTGTTTATTAATGCGTATACATGAGTGTATGATTTCCATATCATAATAATTGCCCCCTAATGTATGAGGTCAGGAGCAGGTGTATAGTCGAAATACATCACGTTTTGCTAATCTGATTAAGAGTCTTACCAAATTTTTGAGAGATTGAGGATCTTATAGTGGAGATGAGTAGGGAAAATCCTTGATTGAGAATTAAAGATAGCCATGCTCTGAATAAATTATGAGATAAAAAGTGTTTATATGAGGTGGGCATGTCCCATGCTTGCTATCATGGCTAATTTATAACTATTACAATCACACATGAAATGGTGTTGTCAAGTTAGCGTTGATGTGACTGACATGTTGAAGGCTAATGATGATCACTGCTTATGCCCTCAGGGGCATTTCTGAAAAGTAGATAGAACTAGGTGCCCCCATGTATCAAAGGTGAAGCATTGTCGAATGAGGTGCTCAGGGATAGATGGGTCTTGGACTATGGGAACCTCCCATGCATCAAAATGTAAGCACTGTTGAATGAGGTGCTAAGGGATGCATGGGTATTCGACTAAATGGGAGAACTGCATCATCACAACGTATGATACTACCCTGACATGAAAAATTTGTGTTGGTATAGAATGTGAGGGAGACTGATGACATCAATGGGCGATAATGATTCCCATTATGCCACCTGAGGTTGTCCCGTAAGGGGGGGAATAACCAAGTTACAACTTTGATCTTGGAAGATAGGTGTTGAAGTCAATAGGAAGGAAGCACCAACCGCTCGAAATGTTGATTCAGGAAATCACAGTGAAGGAATAAAGATGATTGGAACATGATGGGTCATAAAGGCATGATAATGAGAGCTGACAATATAGGTGGATATATAAAACTTCCCGAGGTTGGAGCTGTAATGCAAGTGGTGACAGTAAAAATAATTCTTCTTGGGGAAATGTCCTTAGAGCTAGTAGGGCATCCAGGTTAGGTATATGCATGTTCTAACTAGCGTGGTGAATGATGCATGAATGTGGATCATGGTTTGGTGATACAAGCAAGCTCCAACCAAGGGCGACTTAGGGACTATCATTGGGTATAAGACAAAAAAATATGGGTATGAATCCTTTTCATAGTTTTTTTTTTTACACTTGCCAAGAGAATGTGAAAATTGTTTGGTATGTACAGACACAAAGACAAGTGCCCCATGAACATGACGACCTATGTAATGATGCAGGTAGGGTCTTTTACTGAGGGCGGGGCCCCATTGGTTGGTCTCTGTGCAAGGTTGATGAAGCAAATGAAGTGATGTAGATGAGTTATGCCATATGGAGGGATGGTAGGCCAAATGTAGAAGGTGGGGGTGCATTCAACTTAATCCGACAAAAAATAAATGAGGTGGCCTGGGAGTGGGGTTGGTAAGAAATAAGAAAAGAAGAGGAGAATGAGGATGATCTTTAAGGCATGCAAATGAGATGGCTCTCGGGCTTGAGTGGATGGTCATGGATCTCGACCATGTGAGGTGATCTATAAAATGATGTGATCCATGTATGTGAGGAACTATCGACCGACATGGACATTTACCAGGTGTAAGGGAAGGTGGTGGTAAATGTGGTCGAGATGATGGACCCTATGGTGACTTTAAGAGAAATGATGCCAGGATATGCAAATCTTTGAGGAAGCCTATCATGTTGGGCGGAGAATGATACCTTAATTGTTGATGCTCACCAGAGCACTGATTCTGATGGGAAATTGTTGGTATACATACAACTTCGACAACCGATACCCTAAGTGAAAACATCTTGATGAAAACCTATATAATCAAAAATGTGTTAAACAAAACGAATCAAATAACATGGAAATATGCACCTAAGAGGTACTCTTAAATGTGAAAAGAGCCTGAAAATGAGTATGATGCAGTGGTACACCCATAAGGCTCAGAAAACCATGTGGTGTCAGTTAGTTTGGTTTTTGTTCACCATATGTTGTAACATTGTTTTTAGTACTTTGTTGACAACTTCTACCTAACCATTGGACTGGGGGTAGTGTGGGGAAGCAAACTCTTGAGAAAAACCAAGGTGTTGGGATAGTTCTTGAAATATCTCATTCTTGAAGTGTTTTCCATGATTCGAGACCAACTCATTGGGAACACTAAACCATGTTATGACATGGTTAAAGAAAAATTGGGTTGCTGTTTTTGTGGTGTTATTATAAGTGGGCATGGCTTCAACCCACTTTGTGAAATAGTCGACGATGACCATAATGTAATTATGGTTTCCTGAATACCGAGGGTTACAGGCCATGAAATCTATGCCCCATTTGCAAAAAGGGCTTGCTGTAATGATCGGGTGTAGGGGAGCTAGTGGAGCTCATGCCTTGTGAGTGTATCATTGGCAACACTCACATTGTTTGACTGCTTGAATGTAATCACAAAACAGGGTGGGCCAAAAGTAACCGGCACAAAGGATCTTTTGGGCAGTGGGCATTCCAGATAGGTGGTTGTCGTAGGCTCCACTTTGATAGTCATTTAAGACCTGCTCAATTTTCTCTAGAGTAAGACATCAGCGAAGAATGGTGTTGATGCCTCAAAGATAGAGGACATCCCCCATAAGAAGGTAACGAGGAGCTTGATGGGGAATGCGCTTTCGATCATCCCGAGTAAGTTGAGGGTCGAACTTATGCATTCAAAGAAAGAGGAGGATGTTGTCATACTAGGGGTCTTCCATAGATATGAGGAACAAATGTTCATTTGGGAAAGAATCATTAACAGGGGAGACTTTGAAGGGAGATCTACGATAAAATCTGCAAGGATATGAGCCTTCTTTCTTTTAGGGGAAGAAAGTTGTAGGTTGAACTCTTGAAAAATAACTATCTAGTGAGCGTATTTGTGGTTAATCATATGAGTAGTGAGAAAATATCTCATGGGATTCATATTTGCGATTACGGTATTGGTCCATAAGATGATATAATGCCAAAGCTTCTGTATTGAGTGTACAAGGGCCAGGGATGTCTTTTCTGTTGGATCATACTTTAAGGCAAGCCTAGAGAGGTTCTTTCTAATGTAATAGATAATGTGTTCTCTATTATCTATTCCTTCATGGATTAATACCCCCACTATGGCTACCTCAGATGCAAATAGGTAGAGGGTATAATCATTAGTGTGGTTATGAGGGCTAATCAACGGAGCTTGAGATAGTGTATCTTTGAGGGCTTCAAATGATTTTTGGGTTTGTTCATCCCAATGGAAGGGGATGTCCTGACGAAGAATATGCAAGAAGTCATGCGCACAAGTGGCATAATCGGGAACAAAGCGACGTAAGAAATTGGCCTTACCCTGGAGGCTTTGTAACTACTTTAAAGTTTTTGGAGGTGGTATTTCCCGGATGGCCTAAACCTTTAGAGGGTTGACTCTAATACCTTGCTGGGAAACAGTGAATCCCAATAGTCTTCCTACGTTAATTCAAAAGACCCACTTGAGAGCATTCAAGTGTAGGTTATATTATCGACATCTCTGGAATACCAGGCAAAGATCTTCCAGATGGTCTAAGCGCTTTTTGGATAAGGCTGTCCAAATAGGCTAATATAAGATAAGCCAAGTTGTGGAATATATAGTTCATGGCATGTCGAAAAGTGGCACCAACATTTTCAAGGTCGAAGGGCATGAATCAATATGCGAATGTGCCCCATGGGGTTGTGAAAGCAATTTTATATTGATTGGTATGGTGTATCTGAATTTGGTTATACCTTGAGAAGTCATCCATGAAGGATAGAGCCTCATGATCAAAACATGCATCAATGACTTGGTCGATGAAGGGTGTAGGGTAATTGTTTTTGGGACATGCTCTACTTAGATCTCTGAAATCAGTACAGACTCGTATGGTGCCCTGTTTTTTCATGGTGGGTACAAGGTTAGAAACCTAAGACATGATAGGGTAAATGAAACCAACTTTGTGGAGTTTGTCGATTTCTTGTTTGATCACTTTTGAATTAAAAGGATTGAGTTGACGTTGCTTTAACCTAACAGGGTAGGCATCAGACTATATGTCAATATGGTTCTCCACAATAACAGGATTGATGCCTAGAATCTCTGAGTAGGACCATGCAAATATGTCCCTATATTCTTGAAAAAGGGATTTGTATTTGACCACCTCATCCGGGGAGCATGCTACCCCCAACGAGATTTATTCAATTATGCCAGGCTTGGTGAAAATATCTACATTGATCATAGGTGAGATATTAGACATATTCCCTTCCTTAAATGCATCTGGTGTCAGGATGAGATTTTAAAACCAATCTACCTATCTTGGTGGTGGGAATCATTCTAATTCTATTGTGAAAATATCATGACTTGGTGCATCAATAGGCAAAAATGATTTTTTGAGTAAAAATAAAGAACGGTGATGCATGGCATCCCATGGACATTATGGTTCTGTCATGGCCTCTATAGTATCTTCATCTGAGTGGAAAATATTATCTAATGGTGAAATGGGTTGTGCGAGGTCGTGAACATGGGGTTGAGACCTAAATGTGCTGGTAGACAAAAAAGAAAATGATTCAGAGGTTGATGTCATAGAACCGAATGAAGTTGACAAAGTAGATTGGATGAGTCTCTACAGTCAATGGTGGTACCATAGTTGTGGTGGGTTTAGCTGTCTCGACACCAAAAAATGTTAAAGAGACAACGAAAATCAAGGTTCCTATGGTAGAGGAAATGAATCAGACATGATGTTGCGTGTCATAAACACCAAGTGGTGGAAGAATCTCCATAATGGTGGGTTGATTATGAGTGGGAGAAGGTTCTCGCGATAATGTTGGCACCCTATAAGACAATCCATCCTCTTCCTTGGGAGTATGGTGTTCATGGATTTGTTGAACTGGTGGATTTCATATCCTAAGTTGTCTAAATGTTCGTAACATCAAACATGTCTCAGAGCTATGAGAGTTGTTGGTACAAATTTTGTATGTAGGATTAGTATTGATGTAATAAATGGCATGGGTATCAACAACTCTCACAGCGCGAGATGATGACACATGGTTAATGTCACGAGATGAGGCAGTTAAGGGTGCATGCCACCTTTGGATCTTAGTATCAACATTGGTAGAAGGATGTGTTCCCTTGATGTTAGTTTGCCACAATGTTGCTATTGCTACTCGAAAACTTGGAAGGTATTGGAAATTTCATGTATGATGTGCTTGGGAACAAATGTGACAACGATTGCACAAGCGTCTAACTTGATTTGAGCGAGTGGGTGTATGGATGTGGATCAATAAGAGAAATATCTCTTTAATCTTGCTCAATTCCCAACATTGATTAATCAAATGGTTGGGTCTGTTGCATAGGGAGCATGTGTGGGGAGGTTTTGGTGATACTTACTGAGGTTTTTTCATCATACCTCTAGAGGTTGACCACGGGTAGGAGGTAGAATGGCCATGGGTGTATGGATGGATCTTGCGCAATGCTTCTTCCTTGAACACACAAAATATGGTTTTGAGTTCATCATCCACCATGGGCACGACGGGAAGTGATGGAGTCACGATATTGTCTTGTGTGAGTGCACCCAATGCATCTCGATACCGAGGGATTTCAGGGCAGTGATGGGTGTAATCCCGTACTCAACACATATAGCACAAGCATGGTTAGTGCGCAATGTCTTATTACATGTTGGCATGGCCTTCTCTCCTATAGGTGGAGGTGGGGTTGCTAGCATTTTTGGGGTATGTAGAAGAGATTTCAACTCCGCTAACTCACGACACAAGTTGGTAGGGTGCCCGAATGCTTCACATAAAGCACAAAGTGGAGGTAACCTGAAGGAGGAATATTTTGAGGCTTCCACCTTCTTTCCTTTTTGCTTATCCCTCTTGTTGCACCTACTGGTGTTGATGTAGGCATAACTCGTTTTGGAGTGGTTTCCTGAGCAGTGGTATGAATGATTCCTATTGAGTTATTACCTGAGTTTTTTGATGTGGCCTGTGGGTCCAAATACTAGATAGGTATCGTGAAAGCCATATTCGACATTGTGAGTGTTGCCATGATTTGGTGTGAGGTGAAACCAGGTGGGGGACATAAGAAGGGTTTCTATGTGATGGCGTATTATAGGAACCTAGAGTCAGTTATCGCAACATCAAGGGTGTCTGGAATTGGTTCCTGATTTTGAGGGGTGTGTGATGAACTCATCATGCACATTGGGGCTGTTGGGGCTATAAGGGCGGCCTACAACAAAGGTGGGTCTCAAGGGTGGGTTCTAAGGAGTGTTGTTGGTTTGAATAGCCCTAGTCCATGTTCAGTAAAGGTCATGATCAACTTTGGGGAAGATCCTATGAAAGGTAAAACCCCATCAGGGGTGTTGGATGTATTTTTCTCATAGTATGTGACTTGGTCTACTATAATGATTTTCCCATCACAAGGGAACATCATAATCCTAAATATTGAAAATGCAACTGTAATCATTGAATACATGTAATTGTGACCAATAAGGATATTGTAATCCAACTGGGAATCCAATACTTTTATGTCAATGAGCACAGTTATACTGGAGAGAGCCACTAGAATGTCCTGGAATAGGCCTATGGGAGTAGAAGGGCACCCATCGTATGCTTTGAGAGTGATGTCTGATGCTTTGAGCTTAGGAGATCCCAGTTTATGCCAAACTATTTTGGACATGATACATGTGGATGTGCCTTCATCAACTATGCATCGATGGATGTTAATGTTTCGGATTGTGACCAAAATTTGGAAGGTGACAATTGATGCAAGGCCCGGGGCAACATTATCTAAATCAAAATCCATCAAATGAGAATCGACATGGTCAATTGTGCCTAATGTGGAAAGTAGGTCTTTCCGTTGGGTTGGGCATGTTTCTAAAACTTCCAAGGCTGACATAGCTAATGGAGATTGAGCTAATTCATCGACTATGCTATAGTTGTGAGCAACCTTGAGATATGTCTTGTTCAACGTAGAAGCCCTTTGACCATTTTGGGGATGGTTTCTATGAGGGGTTGGGGGATCGTCGAAGGTGTTGCAGGTGTTGTAGTGATCATGGTGTATGGGTTAGTTTCTGGTGGAGTTTCGTAATCCCAGTTTCATGTTTGTAGGAGAACTTCTTCCCCTACCATGTAAATATCGTGCTTTGACGTATTTTAGGAACTTTCTCTAGGAGGATTCTAATATTGTTGCTGAGAGGGTTCATGTTGGGTATTTACCACTTCCTGGTGGGGGAAGGGATTCTGCATTACTGCAAGTTGTTGGTTTTCCCCTCCTTGCCCCCCTAGTATCTTATATCCTCTTCAACTCCGGGAGTTGAGGGAAATGATGCGTATAATGGCCATATTCCCCGCAAATAACACAAGCATGGTTAGTCCTTAGACTAGTGTTCTTATTTTTCTTTTGTGGGTTATTATTGGTCTGACCCTGGTTTTGATTCTAGTTGGGGTTGCCTCGAGCTAGTGCCCACAGAGGTTGTTTTTGGTTGTTTCCCCCTGTCCAGGTTCCCCTTTTTTTTTGTCCTTTCCTTTTTTCTTAGTGGCATTAGGTGGGTTTTATGTGTTCAACTATTCAAATGACTGTTGTTGAGGAAAAGATGGTTGCACGAAATTCACCCCAGCGTTAGGCTGAGCTGGTGGGTTATTTTGTTGGGGTGCTAGAAAGGGAAAATAAGGGTTCCCCTATCCTTGGTTGGTGTACGTGCTCTAGGAAGTGGAAACCTCTTTTGCAGCCCTAGGAGGATACTGACTTCCTTGCGCGGGAGGGTACTGACCACCCTGCACGGGAGGGTATTGGCCACCCTATGTGGTGTTGAATAATACAGGGCAAGTAGGATTAATGTGATTCTTCTTAGGTTGACAACTATTTGTGAGGCATTTTAATTTTCTTATTAGCACAATCTTCTCTTTGACATTATTAGAGTGTGTGTTTCTTATTTCATCAAATAGCTACCAAAAACAAATAGACAAGAAAACAAGATGTTGGCATTCTTCCAGGGCCAAAACCTCTCCCTCTTGGAGAGGAAAACCTGCACACAATTCTTCTTATAGAGATTCCAATTAATGAACACTAAGACCATGGCCCTTGAAATTCTATGCCACTCCAAGACCAAGACACCAATCCTCTTATTTTTCACTTCTAAGATCATCATCATGATTGCTTCTTCATCAAGATCATTGTTGCATCATGACTACTCCTTCATTGAGATCACTACTACACTGAGGTCTTCATTATAATATTTCATGACTGTGATGATACCTGTATGTTGAGATCCTTTCTCTAGTTGACATTATGATAATCTTTGTTACCAGGATTGCATTGAGAACTTCACCGAGTATATCACTGTATTCTTTTCACTGAGATCATCCTTGTCATTGTCATGTTCTGCATACATCACTGTAATACTTATGCTGAGAGTGTACTCCTATATCATTCATCCTAGAACCATAGATCCTTCCTCCAACCGAGATATTGTCATAATGTCTCCATTCAAGATTCCTGTAACACTTGACTTAACCGAGGTTCCAGAGAGGAATGCGAGATCTTAAGACTGTGATTACTCACAGTAATCATTGACAAAACTTTAGAGACATCCGAGATTCTGCCTGCTTGTACCCATCCGAGATTTCAGAGATTCGTCCAAGATTCTATATCCTGTACTCCATCCGCAATATTCGAGATCCTTCACTTGCTAAACCATCCGAAAATCACAGAGAGAATCTGAATTATTTTAGTACTTTTACACTCATCCTAAATGGGTATATATAGTGTTTAGTCCTTCGTATGAAGCTGACGTGTATCCATGAAGAGTTGTGTCTATTTATTTGATCCAACATGAGTGAATCTAATTATTAAATGCTGACATGACTGTCTTTTACCTTACTTTGTTGACAATCTTCTTCTTTGGAGGATGGTGCTTGCCTTAGAGGGTTACTTGACATTAGGTTGACCCATATTCATCAATAAGAGCTATTTAACATGACTTTGATTCTTTGACTTTCCTAGACCTATGGAATGAGCAAGAAACTCATTCGAATAATTTACAAAAATAATATTTCTTTTTCTCGTCAAGTACAAGATCAAAATTACATTTACAAATACCAAACCTAGTTACACTTTTCTTCAACACTCCCTCTTAACTAGGGAGGTATTTATAATGGTACTTGGTCATTCTCAATATGAAGAATTTCTCATAAGAAGAATCAGATTGGTAATCCCATTTGTATAACATGATATCAACCAATGTTGTAAGAATGCAAGGCCTTGACTAACATCTCCATCTCTCCACAAATGAGCTACAATGCTGGCGAGACCAATGACTATAACACATTCATCATTGTCTCTCAAGGTACATACCCACCTGGGTGTTCACTGAGTATGACCTTCTAGGACTATTCTTATCTTGGGTTCCCAGCCCTCAAAGAATATTGATCCTCTTGCCTACTCTTTTCTTAGATGCCCTACACATCCTCTAAGAGAATCAGATGCCAAATGATTACCCAATCCTCCATTATTTCTTCCCATGTGAAGACAAGAATGTTGTGCCTATCATGTGTCATCATTTCCATTCATGGCCTTCACCTAGACTTACAACTGTTAGTCCTGGTCTAGTGCATGACACATGAAATAGAGAAACATAATTGTCACACCTTTTTAATTAGGGGTGATCTAATCCAAGCTCCCTCTTGATTAGGAACTAGCCAGAGATCCTTTTTAGCTAGGGACTCTTCCATAAACCATCAACTTCTTCTTCATGGGTCCTTAAGCTGCTTGATCAACATCTCTCCTTGATGTCATGAAAAATAGTTGATCTTCTTTTTTGTAGGGATTCAACCATCGATCATTTTCCTCCTTAGTTTGTCATGTCATTCCTTTCTTCGTGAAAAGTTTCCTTCTTCATATCTGGAACCTTCATCATATGACTACTCTTTCTCGTCATTCTTCTTCCATTCATTACATGAATGCTAGTTTTACTTGTAAGTATCCCTACACGAACTTATCTAGATATTATTCAAGAAATCAAATATATCATTAAATCAAATCGTAACTTACTAGGTGGCTCTTCATCATGTCATCTTTCTATAGGTATCAACATCCTGCATTCATGTTGACACATCTCCCAAATATATTCATTGTCAAGGGTCTACATCTTTTCCATCAGAGCCTTCATTTCTTTCCAGGATATTTTCTAGTCAAGTCTTCTTGATCATTTGGATGTTGATTGCATTCATCATGGTTGCATATATCATGATCTCTTCCTTCCTTACACATTCCATTCCTAGGTGATTTTAATCAAAGTTTCGTAGTTGTGATCAACCACCTCATACTTCATACGAGGACATATTATGTTGATTTCATCTAGTGGGTCTTATGTCTTTATGCATCCTTTTAGAGGAGGAGATCCTTTTCCTTCAATCATGCTTCTCAAGATAGAAGTATTGATCTGAAACCATACGACATGACATTATAAAACTTAAATACAAGTATACATACCTCATTTTACCTTCACGTCATCGAGGCTTATTCTAGCAGTTTCCTTGATCAAAGAGATGTTCAATCCCTTGATTTGCTTCAGGTAATCACATCATTATATCATGGATTCCATAAGTTGGAGTTGTTGTTGAAACACTTGCTTCCTCTCTAGATTAGTGAGCCCTCCGATGAGGATTCCATCAAATAATTTTGAGGATATTGTATATCCCCAACTCGCATTTGTTTCCTTTTTGACTTGATGTATGATGAGCCTTGTCCTAGATGACTCTTTCCTTTAATTTACAATGAGGTTCCCAAGAGTTGTATCCTTCATGTTTTGTTTGTTATTGATTTTGTTCTTTGTAATTCCCAAGGTGTTGTCACGAGATCTTGTTTCTAATGTTTCGATGATGCCATGATGCATCTTAATATCATGGTCATATCTAGAGATTTAGGAGCTTATGATAAGACCCCTTTTGTGAGGGTGGCCATTTAATCATAGTGGAGATATGTTTCTCCCTCTTTCCTTGGTCCTTTTCTTCAGTTTCCTCCATCTTTCCGGCGATATAAGCTTTCATTTCACAATTTTTCCATAGCACTGTTTTGTCTTGCTTAAGAACCAAACTTCCCTTTTCTTTCTACAAATGTTTGAGTTCTTTAACCTTCAACACTTTTGCCTTCAAATTGTCTTTCTCTATTTAGCATAGAGATCACAAATTGTTGAATGAGGTAGCCTTCTTGTTCATGGACATTTGTTACCTTGCCTATCAGTTAGAACAATGATGATTATCTTCCTTCCTAGAACTTGTAGATGGAAGATATCGTACATCCTTTTATACCCTTTTCTATCATGTAGATCATATTTCATGTGACCTTTTTCATTGCATCTTTAGAGAATGAGTTCATCATCTACTTCAACTTCATAGAGGACTATGACTATCCTCCTTATTCATGCAAGGAATCTTGATGAACCATCCAACCTATATATGTCCTTGCAATCATGAAATCATTTAACCAAACTTAATTATAAAATGAAAAGATACTTACTTGTCATGTGAAGATGAAATCTTCACCTTGATCACGTTGACGATGGTGGTGTGGAGACACAAGTTCTTGATGCGGTGTTACCTTGTTGTTTTAGACTTGATCCTTTAATCTTGACAAAACCCTTCATCCTTGCTTTGATGTCCTTCTTGAAGACTGATCCTTGTATGTCTCTTTTCAACCCTTCCTTTGAATGTAACCATAGCTTTGATACCATGTTGAAGAATCTAGGGCAAGTAGGATTAATGTGATTCTTCTTAGGTTGATAACTATTTGTGAGGCATTTGAATTTTCTTATTAGCACAATCTTCTCTTTGAAATTATTAGAGTGCGTGTTTCTTATTTCATAAAATAGCTACCAAAAATAAAGAGACAAGAACACAGGATGTTTGAATTATACCAAGGCCAAAACCTCTCCCTCTTGGAGAGGAAAACTCGCACATAATTCTTGTTACAAAGATTCCAAAATACCAAGACCATGACCCTTGACATGCTATTCCACTCCAAGACTAAGACACCAATCCTCTTCTTTGTCACTGCTGAGATCATCATCATGACTACTCCTTCATTGAGATCACTACTACACTGAGGTCTTCATTATAATTTTTCATGACTATGATGATACCTATATGTTGAGATCCTTTCTCTACATTGAAACTATGATCATCTTTGTTACCAGGACTGCATTGAGAACTTCACCGAGTATATGGCTGTGTTATTTTCACTAAGATCATCCTTGTCATTGTCATGATGTGCACACATCGTTGTAATACTTATGCCGAGAGTGTACTCCTATATCATTCATCCTATAACCATAGATCCTTCCTCCAACCAAGATACGGTCATAATTCCTTCATTTGATATTCCTGTAACACTTGACTTAATCGAGATTTCATAGAAGAATGATAGATCTTAAGACTGTGATTACTCACTGTAATCACCACCGAAACTTTAGAGACATCCGAGATTCTGTTTGCCTACACCCATTCGAGATTTCAGAGATTTGTCTGATATTCTGTACCTTGTACTCCATCCCCAATGTTCGATATCCTTCACTTGCTAAACCATCTGAAAATCACAGAGAGAATCCAAATTATTTCAATACTTTTACACTGACCCTAACTGGGTATATATAGCAGTTAGTCGTTCATATTAAGCCAATGTGTATGTGTCTATTTCTTTGAGCTGACATGAGTGAATATAATTCTTTTAGGCCGACATGACTGTCTTTTACCTCGCTTTGCTGGCAGTCTTCTTCTTTGGAGGATGGTGCTTGTATTGGAGGGATACTTAACACTAGGTTGACACATATTCATGATCAAGAAGAGCTCTTTAACATGGCTTTGATTCTTTGACTTTCCTAGACATATGGAATGAGCAAGAAACTTATTCGAATAATTTACAAAAATAATATTTCTTTTTCTTAACAAGTACAAAGATCAAAATTACATTTACAAATACTGAACCTAGTTATACTTTTCTTCAACACGTGGGAGGGTATTAGTTGGCCTATATAGTAGAATTATGCATAGACGCAGGTTGTCTAGGATAATATCCTATATTGGTTGGTGGTCATGCTGCAAGTGTGGGACCATATGGTTGGTAAGTGGTTTGGCCACTGTACACATTTCTAGATTGTTGGTAAGTTTTTCTAGGTTGATTCTGGGCTATGGTTCTGATCAACCCATTTGCAGCACTAGATGCTCCTTATAGTTAAGGTCTAAAAGATGAGAGGCAAGGGGAATCTGGGAGGACATGGTAGAGGTACCTAAATTGTGTGTATAGGACCTCAAATTATTGAGCTTTGCAGATAGCCTCTTCTTCGTTTTTTGGATATGCAAAAGTGACATCCTTTGAGATTTCCGAGTTGAGGGATCTAAAAAATAAATCGACAAGGAGTCTTGCTTCTATACGAGCCTTGCACAAGCTACGAAATTTCCTCCATTCATGAATGTGGTTTGAAATATGCATGGTTGTTGTTTTCTTGAAATGGGTGAGAAGCTCCAATCCCGAGTCTTGGCAGGTTGGGAGTTGAAAAAATGTGAGAAAAGCCATGGCTAGGGAGTCAAAGATTGCATGGGAACTTGAAGTCTCTCCTATGTACCATTTCATTGTTGGCCCCATGAGGGTGCGTTGAAATAGTCGTAGGCAAATAAAGTCATCAATGATGTTGTTGGATGAGCACCAAAGGTGAAAAGTCATAACATGGTTTCTCAGATATTCTCCTTGTTTCCCTTCAAATTTTGGGATATTCAAAGGTAGATTTGCAGGCATGGGTGGCCAATTCTGGCCATGTGCAACGGGGTCATTGTGTAACTCTCTTAAATTTGAAAGATTTAAGGAAGCTAGAAATGAGACTTGGATTTTGTTTGCCATCGCGAAACGATTTTGAACAACAATGTGTAAAGGAGTTCTCTGCGGAGAAGTATGAGAGGGGCTACCCTTATGGGAACCACGTGGACTCTTTGGAGGTGTGTTGTGTGGTCTCCCCAAAGGGGTAGCGTGTGGAGTCCACTGAGGAGTGGTGAAAGGAGTACTTTAAGGGGGAGGGTTCTTGATCAAAGTTGCACCAATAAAGGATGATCCTATAATGGTGGTTGCGTGGTGTCTTTTGCGCCTAAATGGCGAGAGACCAGACACACCTCTTGACAATAGGGGAAGGTTTTGGAAATTCCTGGAGCGACAAGAAACCATGGGTTCCCCTATGATGTCATGGTTGTGTCACCTTTGGCGATTTATGGAAGGGGATATATATCAAAGAAAAATCACATGCATAAAACAAAGCGAAAAACAAATGGTTACTTTCCCTTTAAGCTATACAATGTGATAAATCAAACAATAAAAAATGGTTTTTGTTTATTTAAGTGTATGATAAAAGATCCTATTAATAGCTATTCGTCCTTACCACTCTCAAAGTAACTAGGCCTTGTAGAGATATCTTATATGACGGGTACTGGGGCTACATCCTGAAAGAACTGGCAACACTTCCAATAGCCAAAAGAACCAACCAAGGTAATGAAGTGAGGCTTTAGTGCTTCTCGCACCTCCACCTATAGGGAAAGGATGCCCTAATATTGGTCACTAACATACCTTCGTCCCACGTTAACAGTCAAGTCTTTAGGTTCTTGGTAATCAGTTACCAATATTGAGCAATAGAAAGGTCAGGTAGCCTCGTATAGTACCACACACATTGGGCCTAAGGAGAAGCCCCTCTGAATCAGGTCCGTAACGTGCTCATGTAGTTTTTTCCATGGGACGATGAAGGATTTTAAGCACCTTAAAAAGTCAACTTCTATGTTTCAAGAATGTAACATGACCATGGTGGCTTATGGGATGCCTACCCCCAATTGGTCCTAGCCTAGACTATAAATACTTTTATGGCCCCTGTGGGGAGATTTAATTGGTTCAAGTAATGGTTGCTTTTTAAGAGTCTTGCTTCACTTATGGTGTGAAAATGTAAGCTAAAATAAACTAAGCACAAAAACTCCTGAAAATGGATGCCCTTTGTACAAAGTTTAGAGAAGCTTAGTGTGTGAAGTGTAATGTGTGTACAAATTGTAGAGTGAACATACAAAGTGTGAGAAGATGTGTATATGCGATGATCCTTTACAATATCCTCTACTTACACTAAGTTTTTATTATTCCTTGCATGAAAAGAAATCATATGTGGATAGTGGGCCACTTACTTCCTCCCTATTACACTATGTGTGCCTAAAGGGAGATGGAAAAAACCAAGTGTTATAAGAAAGCTTTCATATGCAAGCCCAGGATCATCTAAAGGACGCAAGGGAAGCAGGGGCTACTTACTTTCTTTAGTA
The DNA here is from genome assembly GCA_000404065.3 of Pinus taeda. Taxonomy (NCBI): domain Eukaryota; kingdom Viridiplantae; phylum Streptophyta; class Pinopsida; order Pinales; family Pinaceae; genus Pinus; species Pinus taeda. The sequence goes on from APFE030312735.1 coordinate 49,629, forward strand.
ACACTTGGTCCCACTCCCAAAACTAATGAAATAAAATACTTTGGTTAGTAACAAGATGTGTGATAATGGGCCACTTACTCCTTTACTAATTAAGATACATGTTTTGTGAAAAAGGAGCATAATAAATTGAAAAAATATGTGTGGATTATGTCCACTTACTTTTTCTCGTAATTAAGCTGTGTGAGTGTTGTGAATTGAAAGTAAACACTATGTTATTACTTTACTAATAATGATTAATAATGCAATTTAGCAATTTTAACTAATTGGGAAAAATATGCAGAGGTGAAGGCAATTCACTAAAGGCTGCTAGTTGCCCAGAAAAGAAAAATTACATTGATTTTTTGTGTTCTTTGTAAACCATGTGGGTTTCTTGTGCACAAGAACGCAGACCGTGCATTTGTCTACAACAAAATTTGTGCATATGGCGAATATTTTTGAAAAAATCAAGCCTCTTGGCCAAAAACAAGTCCAAGAGGTCCTGCAAAAATTTCAGAGAGGTGATAGAAGCACAATGGAGTAACAATGTAGAGAGAAGGTTTTGCAAAAACAACCGTTAGATCAAAGAAAGGCAACTAGTGGAGTCACCATCTTGTAGTGGTGTGTTTGTTGATATGGAGTACCAAATACACCTTCCTTAGAGTTGAGTGTTGCCTACAAGGAAAATACAAGCAGTTTGTTGTTGTTAGTGGACACACATGGGTAAAAAAAGCACTATAAGTAGTGAAAACAATGCCTATATCAATGCAAATTAAAAACTAAGAAATAAACACATGAACAATGCTTAATGAAGCAAACACATCAATGGAAAAGGGTTCCATTTATTGACAATTGAATGTAGAAGAGATAAAATAGATTGATCAAATACACTTGGAGATAATTGTTTAAGAAATGATGCTAAAAAATACTCAACAAGGAAGTTCCTTTCCTCAATCTTTTTGCAAGCTTCCTCTCTCTCGCAAAGAAGTGTGAAGACTCTCTCAATTATGAAATCATCTTCTCAATGAAATGCTTGATTGCTTCGGGAGAAATTTTGACAACATAACAATGCTTTTCTTCTCTTGTTATTAGCTCTCTTAGAACTTGTATTTATAGAGTTTCTTGGTCACTCCTCCTCCCCTTGGGTCATTAATGCGGTGGTTCACCTCATAAATGAGATAAGAGCTACCAATTCCTTTCCTTTAAGGCTTATTAGGGACCAAGGCTCGAATTTTTCGGTGCATCATATCAAGATTTGGAGTGTTGCTCAAGCAAGTTCACGACCCAAGGTGTTGGTTAGACGTTTCCATGATCGTGCGACTATCGAAGAAACAATCGCGCAATCGTTAATTTTCGGTAATGGTGCACCCACGTAGTGCAATTTTTTTAATTTGAACCTTAATAAATCTTTTTTATTTTTTGTCTTCATGGTGTTTCCAATGAAAATGTTACCCATGTATGCGTTGATCACTGACTTTGAGTGTTTCTTAATGCGTACAAATGAATGTACAATTTCCATATGGTAACACCAAGTATTACAATATTATGCCCATTTACATGCAATGATTTTACTTCATTATAATAATTTATTTATTTATTTATTGTTGTTATTCTGGTGCTTAAGTCACATTATCTCACTCAATGCTTTCCTCTCCTCAACATCGCCTTTAGGAAAGTTTCATCCTTCACATTCCTTTGATGATTCCTTCATGTCTTTTATGCAGGTGAAATTTATGAGTATAGTACAAACTCATAGACATAAAGGATTGACGATCTCACCAATGACCACTCCTTTAATCAGTCATCTCAAATATAGTTTTAAATTCAGCCCAACCACTACAACAATGAACATATTTAAGTAGGCTTGCATCCCACAACCCTACAAACCTCAAAATTGGTAGAGAATGATGGGGCCCACATACAACCTTGGCACAATGTCGTTCTCCTCCACCATGACCTTATTTTGGACACTAAAACATAGAGACAACAACTCTGCTGCAACTAGTATTCCTACTATGCTCTTCTCACCATCGCTCCACGGAAATTTGTCATTTCTGATTGCTTGTATATTGTTCCTGGGATTGACGAGATAAACAAGACATAATTTTTGAGTCACGAGTCCTTTCTCAATCTATAATGACATCGCATTGCACCATTGTTGAGCAACATAAGTGCTGAGAAATCTAGGCATCCCTCGCACTGTTGTCAAAGACTTGGTCATCATTTAGGGCCTTCCAGTTGCTAAAGTCAGAGACTTTGGAATTAAATTTTGTGTCCATTGGGATTGCTTGAGGCTTTATGTCTAAGTGCATGATGGGTACTCTGAACTACTTGGGCAGATATGACAAATCTGTTCCCACTGCCACATTGTAGCATTGTTCCCATGTCAAACATCTTTTGTCTCTACCACCGTTGTCTTTCAGTGGAAGCAAGAACAACCATTTATTCATAAAATCATTATCCATGAGCTTGTAAACCAAACATCAATGTAGAAGTAAAAAAGTATCACTAGATTCTAGTGGCTTATCATCCTGATCATTGTTACTTTGGATCTGAATGCTTTGTATCCTTGTTTTGGTTTGTCCAACTTCTTAATCACAAGTCCTTTGGTATTATCCTTCAAAACACCTTCATATACACATTTGAATCCACCCATCCCAAGCTTTACCATGACTTTGATTGATCCATGAAAATCGAATCATCACTAGATTTTATTCTAATGCTCCCATCCTTACCTTTATTTTTCTCTCTAGAAAGTTCACCTCAAGTCCTAAGCATCGATCTCTACTATGTTTGAATTACCCTACGAGTTCACCAGAGCTCCTATACATTCTATCCTTTAAAGGAAGCCACCATGCTCATGGCCTCTTAAACTCTTAGGCTGCATAGTGTTAGCATAGATCCAAATTGATCTGCACTCCAATGATGTCTTGCGTGAAGGTTTTTGCTAAGGCTCGACCATCCCAGGGAGCGCTTATCATTAGCTAGTGCAACAGACAACCCTGAGACATATGTTCGATTCCCACACACTCTTGGTCACTACTAGTTCCACACACTCATCTCTCCACTCGACATAAATGTACGCAAACACTCATATTCCTTAGCGATCTAGCTTCAAATCTACACTAGATCTGACCAGATCCATGTTGATTCCTCCATAATCAACCTCCACATATTTTTACTAAGGAAAAATAAACCCTTGCCAATAGAAGTGTCCTTTTAAAGCAAAATCCATCCACCTTCTTTTTTTGTTGAATTAAGCATCGGACCTTCTATTTAAATTGGTAATAAAAACATATTACAAGATGTACAAATGAGATGTGAGCCACATATAGCCTTTGAAACCGAGCCTAAGGCCTGCTGACCGGGCTCAGGGCCCACAAAACATGACGTCGAAACCACAAAGGATGATCAAGCACCAAGACCGTGTGATCTATCATCGGAGATCTGACGGTCAAGAACAATATCAGAACGCTAACAAGCTCACTCTTTAACTCTTGAATCAGAATCGATAAGCATTTAAAGACCGCTCTATAAAAATTTCAGGTCCAATTTGGCTAATAACCCTCATGCATGTAGTCCACCGGAAATCCACCAGATGCAAGCGAATCGTTCTTGTTTGAGTATGTTTAACACTACTTCCGGACCCGAAATCTAATAAGGCTACCGTTAAGGTAGATTTCGGGTCTGTTTGGTTTGAAAATCACCTTGCTATTTGGCATGTAGATTTGATAAGATTGTTGCTATTTCTCCTAACTGCTCGCACTTTAACCAAGCTCCCTACATAGCCAATGAAAAAGCGATCCGTAGTATAATTCAAATTCATGTAGATCCTTGTGCTATTAATCGACACCCGCCCGAGAACCTTGGGTTTTTAGAGTTCTGGGCACATATTCCGCCCAAAGGACTAGGAATTCTTTTCATATATATCCCTAAACTGCTGCTTCATGTGGACTATAATTCAACTGTTTCCAGAAGTCTACAACCTACTAGTATCCCCTGCTCTGATAGAGCTCCCCGTCCGCGTTCGCTTGTCTGAGACACTCTTCCCTCAATCTACCCTGGGGGGTCTCTATCCATTTATATTTATTGTTGCTTTTAGCACAGAGTACTCCTTCATTAGCTAAGATGTTCGCTAATTTGTTGGTTGTTCGACACACATGAGTGAAACTCAGGGTTCTCATGTTCTATAGGTGGGATTGAATCCTTTGATAGACTTGTGGAAGCCTCCAATGTCTCGAAACTTTTTCTGGAGCTGAGCCATAACAAATTTTCTTGACCGAATTGATAATCAATTCAGAATCAACTTCAATTATAATGTTATGAAGATGAGTCCCTCTGGATTTCTAAGCATTGCTCAAGGGCCATGAGCTCAGCCATATTGTTTGTGGCTTTCCCCAAATTACTATGAAAGATGATTTCTATACAACCCTTTTCATCCCTTATCACTCCTCTGTAACCAGCTGTTCTTGGGTTTCCTTTTGAGGCCCCATCTATATTGCATTTCATAAAACCTTGAGGGGGAGGTTGCTAGAAGTCCTTATCAGCAATTTTTTTTTTTTTTTTTTTCTCAGTATCTGTAGGGTTATTTATTTGCACATCAGTATCTGTAGGGTTATTTATTTGCACATCAGTATCTATAGGGTTATTTTCAGGGGGGTCTTTAATGAGGGTTCCTAACGTCTCCTTGAGCTGTCTTAAAATCTGAGCCATGATGCTCTGGGAAGAACCTTTCCTGTTTTTGAATATTCTGTTGTTGCGTTCTTTCTAGACATCCCAGATTAGAAAGCTTGGAGCTAAAGCCCAAGCTTTGTTGACTGTTTCATTATTAGAGAATTTTTTCCTCCACTTCTTTAAGGTGCTGGTAATGCTACCCATGTCCCTGTCTGTTTGTCTGAATATTGAAGCAATCCAACTCCACAATGTGGATGTGAATGGGCAAAGGTTGAGAAGGTGATCCATAGTTTCCTCTTGTGATTCACATAGCTAGCATTTAGATGGACCGGATACCCCTCCTTTCCTTAAGGTTTTCCCAGGTAAAGAATATATATAATATATATATATATATATAATATATTATATTATATATATATATATATATATATTTATTATAATTATTATTTTTAATTTAATTAATTATTATTTTAATTTTATTTAATTTTTATTTAATTTTTATTTATTTTATTTTATTTATTTATTTTTTGTTTTTTTGTTTTATGCTGCATTAACCACATGAACAATTTGATTTTCATCTAGCTTTGGTTCTGCCATAGGTCCTTCCACACCCAATCAGAGTTTGTAAAGTCAAGCCCAAGGGCTATGCACTTGGCCTCTTTGAGGTTAAAGGTGCCTTCATTGTTATTGCCCCATCTCAGCTGGTCTGAATCTGCTGATATTAGAATCTTCCTCTGTTCCAGGATGGTTGTTAGAGCTTCTGCCTGTGCCTTCAAGGAGGAGTTATCACTATAAACTAGCTTCTTCCATATCCTCCATTTTTCCTCGCTATTTTCCTGATCCCAGAATTCATTTACTTTGAGTAACATTTTGTTTTTAGTATCATTCTTGAGATTTGCAAACTCTTCTCTTAACAATTTAGGTTCCTGTTGCCACTTATCCTCCCAAAACCATGCAAGGTTTCCATATCTAATTTCCCAGAAACTGTGTTTTTGAACAATGGCTCTATTCTCCCAAGCTTTGTTCCAAATGTGGGAGCCTTTGATGATCTTAGACATTTTAATGTGATCCCTGTCTTGCCAATTGTTTGCATATTTTTGTTTCCAAATTTAGGCCCAAGGGGAAGTTGAATCTTTTAGCCATCTCCACCATAGTTTTGCCCCCAAAACTTTGTTTAGCACCTCAGGATCATCCAATCCCAATCCTCCATGTGTCTTAGGTTTACAAATATTTTTCCAAGCTACCAAGGCCCATTTTTTTTCTCTTCCCTGCTACCCCAAAGAAAATCTCTTTGGATATTTCTACATAGTTGCATGACTCCTTTAGGAGCTGGAATGGCTGGAAACATAAAGATGGGGATAGTTTGTAGGACAGATTTTGTGAGCACTAGTCGTCCTGCTAAGTTCAAAGACCTACTTGTCCATTTCCGAATTTTGTCCAGTAGCTTATTAATCACAGGCTCCCAGACCATCTTGCTCAGAGGTTTGTCTATCAGTGGTACTCCCAAATATTTGGATGGTAGCATATATCTTTGAAAGCCTAGAATTCTAGATATATTTCTCTGAATAACAATTTCAGTATTAAAAAAAAAATCTTTGATTTGGAGAGGCTTACCTCTGTGTTTGCAGCCATTGCAAAGTCTTTCAGGATTTGTTTGTAAGCTAGAGCTTCCTTGACCGTAGGTGTACCTTGTAGCATAGTATCATCCACAAATTGTTGATGGGTCAAAGCATTTCCATTCACGATGAGTTTGAGACCCTGGATTTTGCTTTCTGCTTTGGTAGAATTGATAGCTTGGCCTAGCCCTTCCATCAGGAGAATAAAGAGGAAGGGTGAGAGAGGATCTCCTTGTCTGAGTCCTCTTATAGGATTAAAGGGCTTGGATGGAGAACCATTTAACAAGATTGAAAAACTAGAGGTAGTTACAAGGGCCATTACCCATCTTACCCAGTTATGGTCAAATCCATAAGTTATAAGAACTTTCCTTATGTAGGCCCAATTTATCTTATCATAAGCCTTTTCTAGGTCAAGTTGCATAATCATTCCTGCCTGCTTATTGCTTATAAGAGAGCGAACCACCTCATGTGCTTGAATGATATTGTTAAGAATTTGTCTGCCTTCCACATACCCAGTTTGCTCCTCAGATACAAGAGTTGGTAGAAAGGGTTTAAGCCCGTTGGCAATTATTTTGGAAATTATTTTATACACCACATTGCATAATGCTATTGGTTTGAATCTGTTTGGTGTCATAGCATTATCCTATTTTGGAATTAAGGATATGAAAGAGGTATTGAGCACCTTCAAAATAGTTTTATTTTTCCTAGAGTCCTCCACCACATCAAGGATATCCTGCTTGACTATCCCCCAACATGCTTTAAAGAAGTCAATATTAAAACCATCCGTACCTGGTGTCTTTTCATTTTGCATTTCTTTGATGACTTCGCTAACCTCCTCTTCATTCACAGGCCTATTTAGATTATAATTGTCTTCTCTTGTCATAAGCTTATGAATCTGCTTTGTGAAGTCATTGATGTATTGTGATCTATCTAAGAGAGGTTCCTCTGCTATGCCTTGGAAATGTTGAACCAGCACAACTTCTATTTCTTTGTGGGTATTGAGTTGATTTCCTTGAGAATCCTTGATTTTTGAGATCTTGTTATGAGACCTGTGATCCATGGTAGATTTGTGAAAAAAACCTTGTGTTCCTTTCCCCTTCTTTTAACCATTGTACTCTTGATTTCCGTTTCCAGAATATTTCCTCTTGTTTGCATAATTCTTCCCATTCCTGTTGATGGTTGTTAGCTTGTTCCTTTCTTCCCTCGCTTAAGCCATTTGTAACGAGGATCTGATTAATTTCATGTAGCTTCCGTTCAACAACTTTTTTGGCTTCAAAAATGTTGCCAAACTTATTCTTATTCCAATCTTTAAGCCTAATTTTGATATGTTTCAATATTTTATGCAAGAGGAACATTTTAGTGCCCTGAACTTACATATCCTCTTTCCAAAAATTTTCAATATTGCTAATAAAGTCCGGATGGGTGAGCCAGATGTTTTTAAACCTGAAAGGTCTGTTTCTTGAAGTTCCTATAAAGGACGCTTCAAGTTGAACAGGTCAATGATCCGAGCCACCAAAAGGGAGTATCATCACTGACAAGTCAAGGCCTGTTAGGATAAGGTCCTTCGAGATAATGAATCTGTCTAGTTTTGAGGCCACCTGAGACTCTCGTCCCCTTTTGTTATTCCAGGTAAATATGCCATTACTTGTCTCTGTGTCTACTAGCTTCATATTGTTTATAAAATTCTGAAATGCTATGGAGTCTTTGCCCAGTGATCTGGTTCCACCTTTTTTTATGACATGGACCTAATCATGTTAAAGTCCCCTCCCAAAATCCAGGGGATGCCCGAATGTCTGTCTCTTAGATCCTCCAGTGAAGTAAGCAGCCTGAGTTTGTCTCCAAGCTTCTGTGGACCATAAACATTTGTGATTAAATAAAATTCCTTGTCCCCCAAAGGTTGAATAACCATTGATAAGTAGTTCCTAGATGCTTCAGCATCAAGGATTCCTAGTTTCTGAGGGTTCCAAAGTGTGAGAATACCTCCTGCTGTTTTGTCTGATTTAACTTCTAAATATTCATATTTAATCAGCCATTTGTTGTGTATTTCTCTTATTTTTTCTACTAAACATTGTGTTTCGTGGATTAAAATCATATTTGGTTTTTCTTCTTTCATTCTATTGCTAAGATTCCTTTGTTTCCTTTTACTCCCTAGACCCTTAATATTCCATGTTGTGAGATTCATTAAGAAAGATTTGTAAATGAGTTACTAGTTACGTCTTCCATCTTACTTGAATCGATCATGAGTTTTCCACACTCTATTAGCAACTCGTTCTATTTTTTCCTACCTCTTTTCCTGCCTGGGTTCCTAGGAGTTAGTCCCCATGTTTCCTTCATAGTTTTCACCTCTTTGTTGTCCTGACTATCATGGTTTCTTTTGACTCCCGAACCTTTTGCATGAGTTCTCCATAGAAACAGTTGTTGCACTCTATTGAATTCCTCTTGCAGTAGCGAATCCATTCCTTTGGTGGTTCCCTGCTCCAGGAACTTTTCCAGATCTAGATGCTCCCTATCAAGAATATCCTGCAGTTCATGATCCTCTGTTCCCACCTTGCTCAGGGTCACCTCTTGGTCCCTATCAAGTTCCATAGTGTTCAACATATCCTCCTTTTGTTGGTTGTTTTCATGTGTGTCCTCCATACTTTCTTCCTTTTCTTTATCCACAAGGCTATCCTCCATAGTCTGATTTGTTTTATCATGCTCCTCTTCTTCTTCTAGTACCTTGTACCTATTCTGACTTATCTGCTTTTCCTCGTTGATTTTCTTTTGGTACTTTCTCCCTCCTTTACCTCTATTTCCCACTTTATTAAAGCTATCAGTTTCTTTCCCTGAGGTAGCCTTAGTTATGCTTTCTATTTTGTTTAAGGGGAAATCCCCGAATAGATGCCCATGTTCATGGCATTTGTGGCATTTGAAAGGAACATGCTGATAGTCCACCACTTGTACCCATTCTTCATCAAAAACTTCCAGAATTACTTCATCCAGTAGAGCTCCAGAGAGGTCCATCTCTATGCATATACAGGCAAAGGAGGTATACTTTCCCTGCTTAGTGGCCTTTGATATTTTTACAAAATGGCCTAGTTTATTTCCTATTGCTTTTAATGATTCTAGCTGCCAATAATCCAGTGGTAAGGGGTAGAGCCTTACCCAAACCGGGACCGAAGTGAATGTCTCATGCTCTGGGACAAAATTCATCACCCAAGGCTGCATATAGAGGCCTGCCGCAGCATAGAAGTAGGGCCCTCCTTCAAACACCCTGTCTTTATCCTCAATGTTAGTGAAAACTACAGTGAGGAAACCCTTTGATCCAAGGTGTAGATCTATATCCCCTTTAGGTTTCTAATGATTCTTTATCCATGCATGTAAATCCTTCTCCGTCGGCCATAACCCCGTGAATTTACAAATGATTGCGTAAGTCGCCATGTGTTCCCTATGCACCTGTAGCGCTGGATCACTTAACACCACCCTGGGTGTGATAGTTGCCCTAGGCTTACACGATCCTGTTCGCTTTCTGGTGTCTGCATTATGATTTTCTCCTTCTATTCATTTTTCTCTTCTGACTTCTTCCTGCGTATTTTTTTGCTCTTGTGTACCTCTGTTGTCCTGTTTCCCTCTTCCTAAAATTCTGGTTTCAGCCTCCAGAGGTTTCTTGAATCGATTGGAGACTACCTGACTGTAGGAGGGAGTGGAACTCCCCCCCTCACACCTCTCCATGGTGCCCAATGCTTAACTTCTACTGCAAACCCTAGCTCTCCCCCCCCTTGCAAGTTCGAACACATACAATTCCTTGCATCCAAGTCAGTCTTCCAAAAAATCCATCCACCTTCAAATTTGATATTACATGTTAGAAATTTTACCACAAAACATAACAACACAATATTTACCCTGAGAAAACCCCAACTTTGAGGAAAACCCAACTAATGGAATTCCATTAATATCGTTGGAAAAAACCTTGGCCAAGCCATCCAAGTGAGCCTTCACCTCTCACATCCCTAGCCTCATTACAATGAATATTTTCCATCATTTTAAGGGATCCATCACATGAATACCATGGAAAAATTACCATGGGTAACCAAAAACCGATGGGCCCAAAACCATTATTGTTAGCCTCATAACATTTGACACTCTCCCTGAGTAAAATTTACCTAACACACATAATACCTCATCTTTAAAGGGCTTGATTTGCGAGACATATGCCACAGTTAGCTAATGTGGATGTCTTCTCCATGGCTTGACCAACCAAGGGTGTGACACTATTGGAAACTTCAATCTCTTCATCACATTGGTTTACATTAGGTTCCTCTAGCTCCCACTTTCAATAATGAAATATAACAGTTTTGACAGTGCTGGAAGCCACCAAAATATAGGATATCTTCCCGATATGAATTCCCAACTAGAAATCACATCGTTTGGGATAGGAGCCTTGTCCGGGAAATAGGCTCGGCTACCATTATTATGTTCTTAAATATTTTCCTTAGCTGCAATTTACAACATAAGAGAGCATGCATATACTTTTGAGATAAGCAAGTAAGTAAGCTTTTGTGAAACATACAATTGCAACATGTACAAAGTACTTTCACGAAGGGGAAAAGAGAGAGTGAGCCTTTAGAAGAAAAGTAATAGTACTATCCTAATATATACACACACATACATGTAGAAAGAATCATTAATTAATATGTGAAGTAGTTCACAAAGTAACAACGATCGTGAAAGAAAATAAGGATGCACAATTAAAGTTGTGTACCAAAACCAATGAAATAGTTCATTTTCTTCAGCACATATAAAACACAAACATACATCACAAACATGAAATAATTTTCGTACAACATGAACAATACATGCATGGAAGTGTGCCGACTCTGAGAGTTTCAAAACATTAAGTGAAAGTTCCAAGATACACGATTACAATGTTGCATCACTAGCCCCAATAGTGGAACATTAAGCCACCAGTTGATCCTCAAAAGAATGATGTTATCTCCTATGCCTAGCATGAGAAGCTAAGGTGTAAAGTCCCTTTCTTGAGCTATGAGAGTTTATTTATAACAAATGAGACAACCTTTCACCTCCCATGTGACTCTTGACCTTCCTCATGACTCTTGAGCTCCCTTATGAATTTTGAGTTCATATATAACTCTTGGAATTCCTAGTGACTCTTCACATTCCATGTGTGACCCTTGGGCTTCCACATATTTTACATATTCCAACTTTAAAAATTACATAATTATATTTCACCAATAATGTGGCAAAAATACATGAGACAAAACAATGCTCTTGTGTTAACACATTGAAGAGATACAAGTTGGTGACTATGACATGAGACTTCATTATAGTGTATCAATGCCAATTTATTCTGCTCCTTGCTATGTCTTCAGTCCTTTATGATATATCTTACTTGTACTTCATCTTCACCCTCCAAGGGGTATGGTTATAGTATTAGAGCCGTCCAAGTCATCTTGGTTTCTATCTATCTATCGTAGTTCAGAGTTCCTTTACCTCCTTGTGTGGTGGTATATTTGTGTCTTGTCTCCACAAGTGTATTCATGCAACCTTTCCTTGATGAACTCATTGAACATTATTTTCCATGTTAAGATGATAGTACTTGCGATTGAATTTAACATATGGAAAAACAATATCATTCCCAAAATCACCTAGTCTACCATTGTTTTCTCATGCAAGATGCTGACTGTGATGGGATAATGCATAAGTACTGAGGGAGAGGCCTTCTTGGTCACATAACATAGATTCAAGGGGTAGTTCTGGGCACTAGGGATGCGTAGTGCGCAATGGAAAGAGAGAGGGGCAAGTGTTAGGTGCAGTGGGAAAGTCCAGGAGACAAGGGTGATAAGCTTGGGCTCTGTGATTGAAGAGGAGGCTATAGGAATTGCAAAATTTTCCACAACAAGGGCCCATAGATGACCCTACTATCCACTTAAAATGTGCAATGCATAATACAAGGCAAGGTTGATCAAGGCTTGTGCAGTGGGCAAGTGTAAGCAACAAGGGTTGAGTAATTGTGCTCTGAGGTTGCTTAATGCGTAGTGAAGGAGGTTATCCTCAAGATGGGCATAATGCACAGGTCTAGGAGGTAAGCGTCTCATCAATGAGGCTTAGGAATGTGTAATGTGCTCATTACTTGGATAGAGGTTGAATATTCCCTTGACTTGCACAAGATGTGAGGACAAGGATAGTGTGATATCAATGAGACATGAGAGTAGGAGTAAGAGCATACCATGGGTCCTGAAAATGATCATATATACAATCAAGCACATGAAAAAAGATGCCCAATATCCAAAACCAACATGCATACAGGGAAATGACAATAAAGCAACACTTATCTCCAAGTGCGACACTTAGGGGTATGACTTTACAACATAAGTATCGATTGTAACCAAAAGGTGCTCTATGCCATGGGAATGTGTCCAATACTTGTTCTAATGATAAATATGATCAACCAATGCAAGAGAGTGCACTGGAGATGGCTCTTAAAGGTGTGTTAGAGCTCCTTTTAACAATATACGACACTTTAGACCTCTTTAGAACAAAACTTAGAAAACTTAGAAAAACTTAGAAAAACTTAGAGAACAAGTACAAAACAACTTTAATGACTCAAAATGATAGTTCACAAGATCAATGGGAGGCTTCAAAATTTGAATGTAGACAAAATTTGGAGGGTGTTTTAGTAGCTACAACACTTGGCGATTCACTAGAAGAACCCTAACTTCTTTGTTTAGGTCTAAATTTTGCACGCAAAGTCTAGTCCTCCAAGAAGCATTGCTTCATCATGTAGATCACCCAAGCTTCCTTACTTACCTCGGTTATAGATGTAGTATCCTCTATTACTTTCTTGGCTCAAGCACATTTACAAAACTTTTCATACCCAATTGTTTCTATTTGGGAGAAGGATAGTATATATTCACTAGTTTCAGATGATCAAAGTTTTAGTACCATCTCTAGTGTTGCTCCACTACTAGTAGGCTTGTTTAGTACCTTGATGGAGTCACTTTAAGGAACCGCAAACATTTCTTCCCTCCCAATAGGCTTGTTTAGTGCCTCGACAAAGTTTCTTGCTTCACCTCATTGCGTAGGAAGCCTTTCTCTTCTTTCACCCTTATGTTATTTTCAATATGCTCTAAGCATTTATTAGGTGTTTTATTTTGCTAGCGCGAAAGAGGGATCCCAAATTATTTTATGAGAAAGAGAGGTTGTACCTTGTTTTGTAGAGACTCTTATATATACTTCTAAAATTACTTTTCTCACTTTAATTTTCCCCTTTCTCTCCTCTACTTGATTGGATCGACAGGTTAAAACTCCATTTAATTACAATGTTGAGTCAAGGAATGAAGGTCCTAAAATGGATACGTGCGTTGTAGTTATGTTGAAAGCTCTTTGTTCCAAATGAATCATATTTTCCATTCAAACATAATGGACCTTAAATATACTCAAACCCAAGTAAAGAAGATGGACCGAAAGTTAGCCAAGTGTTGTTGGATGTCACAATGCCCTTTTAAAACTTTCACCACATTTTCTCAGAGAAAAACAAAACACTTAAACAAAACATATTATTTATGTATATTTATCATAACAATGCAAAGAAATGAAAGATATGACATAACATAGCAAAAGAAACAACAAAATATAAGCAAAGAAAGAAATTTGTACATAATTGACCTTAAATATACTTAGACCCAAGTGTAGAAGATGGACCAAAAGTTAGCCAAGCGTTGTTGGATGTCACAATGCCCTTTTAAAACTTTCACCACATTTTCTTAGAGAAAAAAAAAACACTTAAACACAACATATTATTTATGTATATTTATCATAACAATGCAAAGAGATGAAAGATATGACATAACATAACAAAAGAAACAACAAAATATAAGCAGAGAAAGAAATTTGTACATAGGTAGAAATGTAGCCCGAAGCTGGTACTGAAAATAATGTTTCAAATCTTAGCCATTAACGGGAAGAGGGTAAATCCTTCCATCTAAATATTGAAGACAATAAGTATGATGGGGAAGCTTATCATGAATAGTGAAGGGCCCAATCCATAGGGATTGGAACTTGGTGTTTTTTCCTTTCTTTTCACCGGCCTTGTCCCATTTCAAGACAAGGTCTCCTACGTCAAATTCCTTGTTCCCGTAGATTTATTGTCAAACAAACATTTAATATGGTTCCGGTGAATAGAAAATTTCTCCTTTGTCTTACATCTTTCTTAATCTAGTTTGAGAAGGGTGTCTATCTTGCTTTGAACAATTAGACATGGTTTATCTCAGGACTCTTGCGAAAACTGTAAGGTCGGGAAGTACAAGTTCGGAGGAAGGATAAATTATTTTCCATACATGAGGAAGTAAGGTGAGGTCTTCAAATAGGGATTAGGCGTAACATGTTCATACAACAAGGCATTTACTAATGCATTGTGCCAGTTCCTTTGCTCAGAGAAAACTATTTTTTTTAATGATGTGAATTAAATTCTTATTTGTAGATTCAACTAAATTGTTTCCCTAGTGGTAATAGTTAGATGAGTAATTTAAAACAATACCATTTTCCAATGCAAATTATAAATTTTTAGCAAATAAAATTAAGTTGCATTGTCAAACACAAGTGATGTAGAACACCAAACTTGGTAATGATATTATATTTGATGAAGTGAATGAATTCCTACTCGTTCACTTGTCTTAATGAAACTGCTTCAACTTACCAGGTAAATAAGTTGCAGCAGTCAAAATATAGCAGTGTTGCTTTGATGAATACACAAAAATATCTCATATAACATTTAATGCCCATTGTTAAAATGTTTCTTTGATGACAATAGGTTGCAATGGGGCGATTGAATTCATATCACGACCAACACATCTTTGACACATATCACATTTACAAGTATAAGTGTGTGTATATTTAAATAGTGCGGGCCAATAATATCTAGCCCACATTACTTTATGAGTTGTAGTATCACCCACACAAGATCCACCAGTTGGCCCGTCATGAAAGTCCTTTAACACCCTTTCTGAATCCAAAGACTCCAAGCATCTGAGTAAGACACCATTGTGGTGATTTCATAAATGTACACCATGAACAAGATGATAAGATAAATCTTTGAGACGAATCACCCTTTTTTGTTTTGTCAATAAATGCGAGGGAAAAGTGACTTTCTCTAGATATTTCCGCACATCAACGTACCTAGACATGTTTTTACTTGTAGGGTTAAGTTGATTAATGTTGTACATAACAATTTATTGTTCCCAACCAAAAGAGTCCTCTTCTGTTGATTTGATTGCTTCTGCTGCAAGCTAACAAAGTCCATGGCCTTTGATTGTATGAACTTACTTAAATTCCAAATCATATTCCTAGAGACTTGTCATATATTTCACCCTTCTCTCACCGAACCCTTGTTGTACAAAGAGTGATCTAACTGCTGTATGAGGCACAAAAATGATAACATGACTTTTCAAGAGATAAGGCCTAGAATGCTTCATCACCTTGTAGGCTGCATATGTTTATTTGTCTATGGCGTAGTATTGTAATTTTGATCCCTTTAAGCAAGCACTCATAAATAAGATCACCTATTTGTTGCCCTCATTGTCCTTCTGAGTCAAAATGGCTGTGTTAGATGTATCAAAAGCAAAGGTATACAATAAGAAATATTTATTGAAGTTTGGACTATATGATGTCAGGGCGTCAATTATCACTTGTTTTATCCAAGAAAAATCATCCTTTTCCCTTTGATCCCACTTATATACCACATCCTCCTTGATTATCTCTTGCAAAGGTTTAACAATTTGTGCATAATCAGAGATAAATTTCCAAAGAAAAATAATCTTCCCCAAGAAGGATTGCATGGTGTTTTTGTTCACAAGATAGTGAATCTAAGCGATAGCCTTGACCCGCTCTAGGTCCACTTTAATTCCAATCTTTGCTATAATGTGTCCCAAGAGGTTTGCCTTAAACACTCTGAAGACACTTTTCTTAGGATCTAATTATATGCCATATTTTTAACACTACTCAAAGATCTACTTTAGATGACGAAGATGATCTAATATTTTCTTTGAAAACACTGTAAATTCATCCAAATAATGACCACACTCTGGCTGATTAATCCTGGGAATGCGATGTCCATAGCCCGTTGAAAAGTAGCACCAACATTTATAGGTCCAAACGACATTTGTCTTAATGTGAATGTACCCCATTTTGTCATGAATGTTGTTTTCAATGCTTGAAAAGAAGATATAAGTCGCCATACCTCTTACTGATAGATTTTAAGGTTAGGTGAAATGCAATGAATTGTGTTTCATACATGACAAGTAACGATCTCTTAATCACCTATTACCTTTAATTCTTGTACTTTGAGGTTGATGGCTTTATTTAATCCAAGTATGAGTGCCTCATATTCTACAATGTTATTCGTGCACTCGAACTCAAATCGACATGAAATAAGATGTTTGTTCTTCTGAGGGTTAATTAGAATGCAACCAACTCCAAATCTCTCCCATGTCTTCGAACCATCAAAATACATAGTCCAAATATCAATAACAATAAAGTCAATTTCAACACTAGTAATATTTACATCTATAGTACAGGGGTTGTTATTGCGAATTGGATTGCAAGTAAGGAGTTCCAACTGTGTGTTAGGTGGTATAAAAGATGGTTGTGTAAGATAACATCCAAGATCAGCTTCTATAAAGCAATTTTTGAATATTTCTTATGCAAAGCTAATTGTCTCATTGTGTGCTTCAAGTGTCGCTACAATATACTTCATAACAGGTTCACTTTCTACTTTAATATGATAGTTTTTTCCCTTGTAGGGAATCCATAAATGATGCCAATCAGTAGAAAAATATCCTTGCAACTTGCTAGACCAATCTCTACTCAGAAGTAACCCATAGGCTTCCAGAATGTACACAATAACAATATTGATGCATTGGTGAATTTTATCATCAGAAGATAAATGAATTATAACATTGTTTATTTCACTAATTGCCCACACCTTTTATCTATCTAATTGTATAATTATGTCATCAATATTTTATAATTTTGCCTTAATTTTCTTAGCAACAGATAAAGGCATAACATTCACAGATGCACTCGAATCAACAAGGAAATTATGGATATTATAATTAAAGATTTCAAATGTTAAGAGAAAATGGGGAAGGTAGATCTTAAATTTACATTAGCTACATTAACAATCGATACAAGTATAGTATTTGACTTACCGATCAAGGGTTTGGAAGTCACAAGTGTCTTACTTGATGGAGGCTTGGATGAGAACGCGTGGATAATCAATTCACGTTAACCTGCCAATTTTGCTAGCTCATAAATGGAAATCTTTGCATGAAACTTCTTCATGTCTTCGAGAATGTTATAATCAATATCGCACACTACATCTTCATCCTTGGAAAGTTGTGCTGAAGTGGTAGGTGGTGAAACTTTATCCAATGCCTTAGGGGTAATGGACTTCTTTGTATTCCAGGAAGTGTTCTTATGAGATTGAGAGCTTCTAGGTTTCATTTGTGAACTCTGAGTTGGATTACTAGGAGCTAAAATATTCCTTAGTTGTTGCTTCCTCATGTCCTTCTTAGGCATCAATCCTTTCCTCCTAAGATTGTATGACTTGGATTTCTATTTTGGAGGATCTTCACCCATTGGGGGCTCATTAGCACCTTGTCTATTGTTATTCGGGGTAAGATCAAAAGTTAAAATTGAATCGCCAACACTTGTATTATCCATTAGAAAGCTAGTTCATTAGCCTCTCGAGTCTGCTCAGACTATTATTCTATGGTCAAACTTTCCAGGACATTAGCAACCACAAAATTCATATTATGTTTCCATTGTGGGCAAGTTTTTTTAGAGTGCGCTTCTTGATGAAATGTATAGTAGTTTTTCATACCCAGGTTCTCAACATTAAATACTACATTAGAAATTTGAGCAGACGTGGCTGGTTGATTAATATTCTTCTTAAAGAATGATTTAAAGTAATTATTACTAGTGGATGCCTCACTTGATTTCCTTTTTAGTTTGGATACTTCGTTAGTGAGTAGTTTAAGGATTTAGTCAAGCTTTCCAGGTCAAAGGTATCCTTTTCTTTATTTTTAGCTGAAGAGGGTTGAGACTTCTTTCTAGTCCCCTTGGAGTCATTTGAAACTTCCCAGTCAACAATGACTCCAATATATCTTAAGTCCTTTTTCACAGTAATTGCTTCCACAAAGTTTAGAGCCAATGTTCCCTTCACAAATCTTTTCAAAAAGAAGAAAATATTAGTGGGAAAGGCAACATTGTAGTAATCCTTAGTGATTGAATCATGACGTTGCACGTCTGTGGGGAACTTGTTTAAAATGCGATTAAATATTTGATTAAAATATTTTACCTTTTCTTTACCCCCCATATTAATATTTATTAGTTCTTTAAGCAATATGGCATGAGTTTTATCGTCGTCAAATTTTTCTAAGAACAACTTCTTAAAGCCCCTCCAATTATGGATTGAATTTGTAGGGAGGTTGCGATACCATACTGATGCTTTACCCTCAAGTGTGTACGAAAATGGCCTACATGAAAAACCATCATAACATACATGTAACATTATTAGATGCAAGTAGAAGTCATCGATGTGATGATCAACCTGCGCTTTCTTGTTTGGATCATACTTTGTAAGAATCTTTTCTAGGTGTTTAGGTAAATGATGAAGGTTACTCGGAAGAGAAAAAGGCCCTTGGGCCATCCAGTCCAATTGGTCATCAACCATGTTTTTGTTTTCCTCCTCCTCGTCACTCTTCAATTCCAAAGACTCTTCTTATTCACTATTTAGATTTTCATTATGGTTTAGTTGTTCATTATCAGTCAATTGTTCGTTATCTAAAAAATGAAGGTTCTCCATGCATCCCTCTATATTTCCCATAATAGGTGGTGGTATGCCCCCTTCATGGAAGGATCCTTCAAGTGATTCAACCAAATTGTCAAGGGTAGTGGTAACCAAATCTGCTAGTGAAGAAACTAGAGAACCACGACGGGTTGTCTCTTTCTTTGATTGCTTATGAGGAAGAATGGATGTAACAAGGAGTAATTCAGGAGCTCTAGAAAATTTACGAGTGATAGGAAGATTCCTTGGAGTTTCTTGTAAGCACACTCTAGATCTTGATGAGATTATTATTCTTTCTCGGATATGTGGGTTGGAGCTGGATTTAGACAATTTCTACATTGATTTGAAGTTTCTTTATGTGAATGTGTTGAATTATTAGCCATAAACAGGCCAACCTCCTTCTAGTGCCAAAATGTTGATGGTGTTGGAAATCACCAACATACAAGGCGTCTCCCTGATATGAAGCCCCAATTAGACCTCACACAGTTTGGGATAGGAGCCCCATTCGAAAAATAGGACCGACTACCATTATTATGTTCTTAAAGATTTTCCTTGGCTACAATTTACAACATGAGAGAGAATGCATATAATTTTGACATAAACAAGTAGGTAAGATTTTGTGAAACATATACTTGCAACGTGTACAAACTACTTTCACGGAGGGGAAAAGAGAGAGTGAGCCTTTAGAAGAAAAGTAATAGTATTATCCTAATAAAGGCACACATAGTTCACAAAGTAACAACGATAATGAAAGAAAATAGGATGCACAATTTAAAGATGTCTACCAAATCCAACGAAATAGTTCATTTATTCAACACATATAAAACACAAATATACATCACAAACATGAAATAATAGTCTTACAACATTTGCGATACAGGCATGCAAGTGTGTCGGCTCTGAGAGCTTCAAAACATTAAGTGAAAGTTCCAATATACACGATTACAATGTTGCATCACTAGCCCCAATAGTGGAATGTTAAGCCACCACTTGCTCCTCAAAAGAATCATCTTATCTCTTATGCCTAGCATGAGAAGCCAAGGTGAAAAGTACTTTGCTTGAGCTATGGGGGTTTATTTATAACAAATGAGGCGACCTTTCACCTCCCATGTGACTCTTGACCTCCCTCATGACTCTTGAGCTCCTATATGACTTTTGAGATCTTACATGACTCTTGGAATTCCTAGTGACTCTTCACATTCCATGTGTGACCCTCGGGCTTCCACAATTTTTACATTTTCCAATTTTCAAAATTACATAATTACATTTCACTAATAATGTGCAAAAATACACGAGACAAAACAACACTCTTTTGTTGACACTTTGAAGAACTACAATTTGGCGATTGTGACATGCAACTTCATTATAGTGTATCAATGCTAAGTTCTTCTCTTTGTTTCTATGTCTTCAATCCTTCATGACAGATCTTGCTTGTACTTCATCTTCACCCTCCAAGGGGTCTGGTGATAATATTAGATCCTTCCAAGTCATCTTGGTTTCTATCTACCTGTCATAGCTCAAAGTTCCTTTATCTCATTGTATGATGGTCTCTTTGTGTATTCTTGCAACCTCTCCTTAATTACCTCCTTTAACATTATTTTCCATGTTAATATGATAGTACCTGCAAGTGAAGTTCACTCATGGAAAAACAATATCAATCCAAAAATCACCTAGCCTACCATTTCTTTCTTATGCAAGGTGTTGACTGTGATGGGACAATGCACAAGGATTGAGGGAGAGGCCTTCTTGGGAACAAAGCGTAGAGTTAGGGGGTAAGGGGTGAAGTTCTGGTCACTAGGGATGCATAACGCACAATGAAAAGAGAGAGGGGCAAGTCTTGGGTGGAATGGGCAAGTCTAGGAGACAAGGGTGACAAGCATGGGCATTGTGACTACGTAATGCACAATGTTTGAGGAGGAGTCTATAGGTATTGTGCAAGTTGCCATTGCAAGGGTTCAAATATGACCCTGTTGCCCAATTAGAATGTGCAATGCACAATACAAGGTAGGGCTAATTGAGGATTGCATAGTGAGCAAGTGTAAGCAACAAGATTTGAGTAATTGTGCTTTGAGGTTGCTCAATGCACATTGAAGGAGGTTGTCCTCAAGATGCATGTAGTGCGTAGGTCCAAGAGGTAAGGGTCTCATCACTGAGGCTTAGGAATGCGCAATGCGTTGATCATTTGGCTAGAGGTTGAATATTCTCATGAATTGCGTAAGATGTGAGGACAAGGATGAACTCCAAAATTGAATAAGTGTGAGATTAATGAGACAAGAGAGTAGGATTAAGAGCATACCACAGGCCCTGAACATGGTCACATATATAATCAATCACATGACAAAAGATGCACGGTATCCAGAACCAACATGTATATAGAGAAATGACAATAAAGTGACACTTATCTCCAAGTGCGACACTTAGGGGTATGACTTTAAGACACAAGTGTTGATTGTAGCCAAAAGGTTCGCTACGCCATGGGAATGTGTCCAACACATGTTCTAATGATAAATAGGATCAAAAAATGCAAGAGAGTGCTATGGAGCTTCCTCTTAAAGGTGCGCCAAAGCTGCCTTTAATAAAAGACGACACTTTGAGCTTCTTTAGAATGGAACTTGAACACTTAGAAAAACTTAGAGAACAAGTATAGAACAACTTTAATGACTCAAAACAAAAATTCACGTGATCAATGGGAGGCTCCAAAATTTGAATGTTGACAAAATTTGGAGGGTGTTGTATCAACTAAAACAAGCAAAACCCCTTCGATCACATCTATGAATGGAAGAAGCACTCCCCCTCTCCAGGATCCTTCAAATCTTCTAGTAAGATATTTTTCGCCATGATCATAGCAATGGCTTCTACATCGATGATTTACTTTATTTTATCTTGTATTGAATCAAAATCAAGCTAGATTTTACTTCTTTTTGTTTAAGCTTTGTTAACAATTATTATTTTGAGTGAAATTCACCATTGTTGTGCTAGAGAATTTTGTGGAACTCACAACACTTTCCTGCATCCTTTTTCAACTTTCCATTACCCTTCCTTGCTTGTGGATTAGCTTGATTGTATTGAGGTTAGCTCTCCTTGCTTTGTCCCTTGTTTTGTGAGTTTGGGTCTTCGTTTCCAAGCCTCTATGCAGTGGGTTCACAGACTCAAGCTCTTGTTTATTCCTCGACTTCAATTTGTACTCAATATCGATAACATATCAATAAGTGGCTCCAATTGATGACATGTACAAGAAATACATATCCATTTGGATGTACCCATGTAGAGCACTATGGTACTTCAAATCTAGGTGCCATTAAAAGTCTTTGATACCTAGCTTTGAGTGTGAGGTATGGAAAATATTGGTGTGCTTCAACACTGTATGGTCTCTCTCTTGTCACAAAGTTATCCATCTTATGTACTAGTCATCATAGTTCCCTACAGGTTTTAATTCCTCTTTAATGGAATTAACAAAATATTCCCAAGCGAGACCTATTTGAAATATTGTAGACTTGTCTTCATGTCTCTTCCAGTAACCTTCCCACTAATATTTGACATGGAGAAGGGATTTTAGGAGTGTGAAGCTGATGTTTTCATCGTCAATTTTTTTTGGACAAAGTAATATCCCTCAAACATATTTAACCGTTTCTCAAAAGCATTTGCAGCTATTTTTCCTTCAAATAAGGAGACTCCAAATTTTACTTTACCTTGAAGGGTGTCACATATCTAAAATTGATGCGTATTAAAAATGCCTCACTTGTTGTTGGAAATCATTGAAGGGGTTGGGTGAAATTGTTAATGTTTTCATTCCTCTATTACATGAATGCTTCCTGAAGCAACAACTTGATAGGATATCTTGATCCATAATCTCTCTTTTATTCTGTCATGGGAGGCCACTTGGGTTAGCAACAAATATTTTTCCAAAGTGAAACTAGCTTGAGACATAACTCTTTGTACCCTGACCTCATTGGGGAGCTGCACTGAGAAACAACGAGTAGAAAGGATTGAAAGGAAATGAAATGCACATATAGAAAAATATAATAGAGATCATAATAATATAATGAAAAACCAAATTATATTAATAAATAAAATATTATAATATTGTAGTATGCAAAACTAACTAGAGAGGTGGTAGCTATCTCTGGAGAGAGAGAGAGAGAGATAGATATAATAGCTACATGTTTTCATAAAAAACATTGAAATATATTAAAAGAATGTCCTCTAACCTTAGAAGATGAAGTGACAAAAAATTGTAGAGCTCAAGATGGTTAGTTGGTACATCAATTTCCCAGGGGCACAATTTTTGCATACAATCACCATTTGGAGTGAATAGTAGCTCATGGGAAAGAACTATTTGAGTTTTAATACTTTTGAATTGGGCCAAGGCATGACATGACAACCCATGGCCCCATTAATTTCCAAAGCACATCATTTAGGGCCTCAAAACGACTTTGGAAGTTTGGGAGCCAAAAGCCCACATAAAAACTCCCAATAAGATAGAGATATGTTTATTCAGTTGAAAGGTTGGGTGGCCATAGGTATCAAAATAAATAAATCCCCCCCCATTAGGAATCAGTTCTCCCTATTACACCAATTTATCTCATCACATGGAGAAACTTCTGTTTAATTGTCTCTTGGTGAGGCACTTACCTTAGTGAAGAAGCCACCCTGCTTTGACAACTCGGAAGAGTTGTATGTGCTGATGGTGAGTATCGCTTATCTTGGTGTTGACAATGTGATCCATTGAAGCCTATTTGATCCAAAATGGACCCTAAAAACCTCTACGTCTTCATACACATAACTATCGAAAACACTATCACATGGGAAAAACATTAAGAAATGGCAAAAAACAGAGTAAAGTGAAGGTTCAAATAGGATGCAAAGGAGTCGTTGGATCGGAACCAGTGAACGGTCCATATCAAATTAGCATATCGCAATCGGCGGAGGCCAGTGGGAGATATCAGAGGTAGCCGTATGAAAATCACGATAGCGATCAATGCGAGTCAATGAGAACCGTTGATTAGATCAACGATCCAGATCTACTCGCAATATCACATCGCAACTATATAAGGGGTGATACCAAAGACCAGTGACCGTGCAATACACCGATAGCCGATAAGGCCAATCGCAGTGATCGGAGATCGAAGATCAGGAAAGATATGTGACATGCGATAAAGCCAAACCTGGAAGGGTTTATGGATGTGAATTGATATATTTTGAGTTTCAGTAAAAAGGGTTTTTCTATGTATTTACGCATTTCGTTTATAAAATCGAAATACAAAGGAAACGTGCCCGAAGTGATAAAATCAAACCCAAAAGGTTTGTAAATGCAGCTCTATATTATTTGAGTTCCATGGTAAGTGGGATTTTGGGTGGGCCTAAGGCAGTAAGTGGTATTGGACAGGCTCTGCTCGATCCCATACACTGGCTGACATGTGGCTTGGTGCAGGAGAGAGAAAACCACCTTTTTGGGCGGGTAATCTTCGTACTCATAAGCCGCCCGAAATGGATATCAACCGTTGGATCAGAGATCACGTAGATCAATGGTGGGTTTGTGATAGCGACCAAAGGTGGACTCGATAGGATTATAGGGCTGATTCTATATTATTTGAAGTTCGATAGAAAGTGTTTTGTCGGATTTTTCAGTGTTTTTGTGTATTTCTCTGTGTAAACAGAGAAACGTGTTCCCAGGGATTTCAACTGTGCTAGTTGTCCTTTCCGTTTGAAAACAGGTGGCCACCATACCTGAGGGCATTCTACAATGATTGTTTAACACTCAAAAAGGGATTTGAATAGACAACGACTGAGAGCCAGAATGCTCGAAAGGGGAGACAGACAGACAAGCGCCGATAGGCTTAAAAGCTAGTCAGTTGATCTGATAATCACCCTATGAGTGACCTCAGTTGAATATTTATCAAACAAAAGGTATTACAGACTCATGTGCTAGTGTGTTTTCTGTGTTATTGAAACAACAGATCGATCAGATTGCCAATACACAGACATTTTAAATGGAAAGACAGCAGAGAAATACAGTAAGCAACACAAAGACACAAATAATTTTTATTAAGGAGTTCACCCTATTCTCCAGGGCTACGTCTTCGGTCCAGCTTCAGTGGTGGCCTTATTTTTATTGTGTCTTGTAGCAGAGAAATTACAATACAGGGGCTCAATGTGAGTTCTCCTGAAGCAGATTTTGCTAGGTAGGGTGGTTCTTGGATTCCCCAAGTCACTCAGAGTTCACAGACTCTTTTACTTCCTACCAGCTTTGTGACCCTTGGTCTACAGTGGAAAGAGTCAAATGTGATGCTCAGTCCAGATAGATTCCTCTATGGGAAGGCTTGAATCTTCAAGCTCTTTGGTGCTCGATGCTGCCTGTGGTCAGCTCGTCCCTCTATCTCCTCTGCTTGGCTTTACTATTCTCTGTGTTCAGTCCTCCTCTCAGGGTTCACTGTTCACTGTCTCTCTTGGTCATTTTGGACTTTTCTCCAAATCCTCTCTCCTCTTTCGATTGTCTCTGTTCATGGCTTTAACCATTAGATCCCTATGCCTGTTCGATTCCTCTCCCGCCTGCGTCGATTCTCCTTCTGCAGTTGTGCTTGGAGTTCCCTGTTCGACATCAGCATGAATGATCGGGAAGTGCCATGTGTCCCCATCGGAACAGTGCCAGTCCGCTCGTCAATTCATTTCTTCGGTTATGTCACGGAGACGTTCTTTCTCCACCATGGCGGTCAAATGGATTCCAAATCCCTATAAATCGTAGCTTAATTCCATGTCGATTCCGCTTCTTTCTATCGGGCGCAATCTCAGTTGTCCGATCTGGGCTCCTCCAGATCCAACATCATATGCACATCAAGCACGATTGACTTGCTCAACCGATAGCACACGATCACAGCTGTTTTCTCTCGCCTCCGCTACCATGCGTCGATCGCTGAGTGGGATCGCTCTGCTCTCCTCCAAAACCTCTTATCATTCAAGATCACCCCAATCAAAACCGCTGGTTTCCCAAAGCACGGGTCCCGCCTTTGTCCTTTAGCGCTTTTTGTTTCTCTGCCTGCAGTTCTCCGACTCCCAACGTGACCGAGTGCTTAAGGATTTTCCATTTTAGCCTTTTTTGCCCAGCGATGCGCGATTATCGCTAATCACGCATCAAAATCGCCCCCTTTTCCCAATCTAGGGCTCCTAGGGGCTGTTTTGACCTCCCGCGCAGTCTCCATGGGCCTCAGTCAATGCGCTTTGACCAAGGTCCTCGTCGTTCCACACTGGTTGCCATGGCCACTGGTTTAGGGTGTTTTTGATGCTGTTTTGGATTTCATTGGAGATTTGTTCAACTCGATACAATCAAAGTTCTTGACAGTATTTTGTGGATCTAATTCGGATCATCAGTGGCAGAAATAGAGGGGGTAGTTGCTAAGACAGAGAGAAAGTAGAAGACAAAGAGAAAGAGGGGGAGTTTGTGTACTCTTGTAGACTTGAGGATTTCAAGTAAATCCCTGTTGTTTTGTCACTGTGGTGTTGAGACTCAGCTTGAGCTCACACTTGTAATAATCTACTCTTGAAGACATAATATAGAGGTCAAACACTGAAAGCTGGACCAGGAGATGTAGCCAGGAAGTCTGTTGAACTCCTTGATTATTTTGCTGTGTTATGTGTGTGACTGTTATGTTTTCTAACTACTCATTGTCTATATTATTAGCAATATTTTCGATCCGTTGCACTAAGTAATATAGGAATTCTTGCACATAAGTCTGTAATACCTTTATATTGATTTAAGATCTCATTTTCAGATCAAGTGGTATCAGAGCAACTGGTTTTGTTAAGGTTAAATAAGCTTGTGCTAGATTTAAATGCTAACTAGATTAAAGCTTAGACTAGGAGAAGGAGAACTTGTTGAGGCAAATGCAGAGATTGGAAGAGGCTATTCTCAGAGAAGAATGGTAGAAGAAACTCCATTGAGATCAAAATCTCAATTTATAGAAGGTTTTAAGGCCATGCAAGCCATGTTAGAAGAAATGTATCTAGAGTTTAAGAAGGGTCGAGGTGAAAGCACCTCAACACCTAAATCAGACAAAGGAGCAGAGCAACCTTTTCTAGTTGCCTCTCCAGAAGGCAAAGGAAAAGGAGAAATGCCTTCTCCACCAACTCCTCCATCATCACTTGCCTCATCACCTTCTTCGCATAAAGCTAGCCTTGATAAGAAAAAGAAGAAAAATTCTTTGATTAAATTAGATGTGAAGTTTGATTTTCCAATTTATGATGGAGAACTAAATGCAGAGAAGCTAAATAATTGGATAAGACAGATTGATGTATATTGCAAGGTGTAGAACATTGATTTAGAAAGGAGAAAGATTCAGCTGGCTAGCCTTCGACTTGGAGGAACTGCACTAGTATGGTGGGAAGGCAAGACACAAGCTGATCTGAAAAAACATGGGAAAATACTTTCTACCTGGAAAGACTTTGTTTCTACTATTAAAAAGCAATTCTATCCTTTAGCTTACATGCAACAAGCAATGATGAGTTGGAAAACTCTTCGGCAGTTGAAGGGTTAGAGTGTACAAAGTTATACTTAGCAATTCAGAAAGAGAGCTTTAACTCTAGGAATATCATTAGACTCGCCTGAGACTTTATTAAATTATATAGGTGGTCTTCATATTTATTTAAGGCATACTATTCTCATGTTTAATCCCACTAGCTTAGATGATGTATAAGTTCAAGAAACACATCTAAAAGCTAGAGGTAAGAATGTAAACCTAGAGGTTGGGGGAACATCTAAATCTTCTGTAAGCAAGAACAAGGAAAAGAAGAAATTGAAATGGAAGGAGAGGAAAGCAAACACTATAAAGAAGGATAAACCTTCATGCACTCATTGCAAGAAAGAAGGACACAATGAGGCACAATGTTGGTCTTTGCATCCAGAACTGAAACCCAAGAAGTTCGGTGGTAAGGAGAGAAAGAATGCTGCAACTATTCAGCAGGACTTGGGATCAGATTCAGGCGATGGAACAACCGTTACAACCATAGGTATTAGAGGTAAAGATTATGAAGCATCCACAAGTAATTCTGCACAATTTGTTAATAATGAAAGTAATGAGAGAGAAAGGAATGAGCTTTTTCGTATTAGAGTAATTTCCAAGCATAATAAGATTGATACTTTGTTTGATAGTGGATCACAAGTAAACTTGATTTTTGAAACAATTGTAAAGAAGTTGGGATTACAAACAAAACCTCATGAGAAGCCATATCCATTAGGTTGGGTGTGTGGTAAAACAAAGCTACAAGTAACGAGACAATATAAACTTAGGTTTGCTATTGGATCAACATTTGTAGATGAGGTTGAGTTAGACATAGTTCCATTGGATATATGTGGTATTGTTTTAGGAAGTCCATGCTTGTATGATAGAAAAACTATTTTCTATAGAGCTGAAAATAAGTACCAACTCACTAAAGATGGAATAGAATATATTGTAAGAGCTCATAAACTCAAAAATAACTATTCTCTCATAAACTCAGGATAGATGAAAAGAATTGTGAATTCAAGTAAGCAGTTTTTACTTATGGTTGTAAAGGCAAAGGATCCTGAAAAATCAAATGCATTTGAAGGCTATGATGCTAAACAGAAAGATGACTTAGTTAAAGCTGTTTCAGAATATGATGTTCTATTTCAAGAACCAAAAGGTCTGCCACCCAAGCGAAAAATAGTACATGATATTTGTTTGCAGCAAGATGCTCCATTACCTAACATTGGAATGTATAGGTTGTTAGCTTTAGAGAATGCAGAGATGAAGAAGCAAGTACAAGAGTTGCTTGAAAAAGGGTTTTATAAGACCAAGCACATCACCATGTGGATCTCCAATCGTGCTGGTGAGAAAGAAAGATGGATTTTGGAGAATGTGCATTGATTATAGAGCACTGAATAAAATAATGATCAAGATTCATTATCCTCTTCCTCATATTGATGATCTATTAGGTCAATTGAAAGAAGCAGTTTACTTTTCCAAGTTAGACTTACGAAGTGGCTATCATCAGGTCAGAGTTGCAGAATAAGATGCATGGAAGACTGCTTTCAAGACAAATCAAGGACTGTATGAATTGTTGGTTATGCCTTTTGGCTTAACTAATGCTCCTGCTACGTTTATGAGAGTTATGAATGATGTACTCAGACCTTTTATTGATGATTTTGTAATTGTTTATTTAGATGACATTCTTGTTTTTAGTAAGACATGGGAAGACCATGTAAAGTAGACTTTAGATGTTTTAAATAGAGAAAATCTCTATGTAAAACTGTCAAAATGTGAATTTGGCAAAACATCTTTAAATTATTTGGGTCATATTGTAGGGGGTGGTGAATTGAAGATAGATCCCTCTAAGGTTGAAGTCATTGTAAACTGGCCTAAACCCAAATCTGCTATAGAGGTTAGAAGTTTCCTAGGGGCAGCACAATACTGGAGAAAGTTTATTGCTAACTTCTCATTGATTGCAGCTCTTGTTATAGGTCCAAATCTCACTCTTGAGGTTTGTGATGCTGCACTCATGGCCTAGGGCAACCCCTCCTTCCAGACCTGGTCCAAAATTTAAAAAATAGTGTTTTATTCCCTATTCGCAACATTTCCCTGAGCTAAACGCATGTATACGCGGGTCTGTGTATACCCAACCCACGTATATGTCTTAAAACACTTTAAAAAAAAAATCTCCTTAATTTCGAGCGGAGATTACGGGTTTCACCTGTTGATTACCTATTAGTGCCCGTGGCCCAACTGTTCCCAACGAATTCCCAACTAAAAAACTACTTTGAGAGAAGTATAAAAGGCTTCAATGGGAAGGCCTAAGGGAGGAGAGAAGAGAGAGAAAGATTATTATGCTGAGATTTCCCCGACCAGGTCTGAAGATCCTAGTGCCTCCTGCACTTCCCCCATTTTACAGGAAACCCTTGTTTCCTTGTGTGTGTTGATGTCTATCTACTACTTGAGATATCATGGAGTAAGTCATGGAAGGAGTTTGTTAAAGGCTTGAGACTGGACGAATCCGGAAGACGGTTCCGCTTGGAGCCTGTGAAAGGAGGAATCAGGTGAAATTATTCCTTTCTGTACTTTATTTGTCTATAATAAAAGAACACATGCCTTTGTTCCTGATATAAATCTTCTTCATGTTGATGATATTCATGTTATGATTCATATGTGAATGATTGTTTAATTGCATAACTAACTACCTTTCATTATAATATGAAGATGGTTTCTTTACGATGTTTAGTCCATATACTGCTGTACTTTCTGGAATTGATTGTTTTGCAGGTTGAAGGAGCAAAAGGAACTCCAAGAAGGGTTTGGATCCTAGAAGGCTCTTCTCAAACGTAGGACCTCAGGTACACCCCTTATCGTAGAGTTTGCTTACATTAGCATTATGGCTATATGGAATGTGCGTTTCTCTGTATAGACAACCTCCAGTCTGCTAGGGTATCAACCCAAGACCCTAGGGGAATTTATTCCCTAACATAATTGGCGACTCCACTGGGGACAATAGTATTATTGTTCCTAGTTTGGGTGTATTCAAGCCAATCAGGGCTCAACTGTCTGTTTGCTTTCTGTTATTGTCTGGTTTGTTCTTGAATTGCAAGTTTGATCAGTTTCTTCAGACTGTTTTTTATTTTTCTTGGAACCTTTTATATATGCTGTTTTTTCTGTTTACAGAGGCGTATATACGCATCTTTCCTTAAGTAAACCTGCGTATACGCATGTTTCCTTAAGCTTTGTCGCATATACACGCAGCTGTGCACAAACACAGTCGTGTATATCTTATAATTTTCAAGATTTTTCTAAAATCTTTTTGTCTTTGAAGGTCTGCCTGCTGGTCTGATTCAATCCTGAACAACTACTTTTCTGTGACAGTCTTTAGTTTTACAACAAGTATCTGATTTCAAATTCTCTCTGATTGTGAAAAGGTTGGTCTTATTTGTTTTTCTTGCAAACGTCGTCGTTTTTGCTTAAACACGCAAGATTTCTTGTTAGGAATCTTCGCTGCTTTGTGTCTTCAGGGTAGAAAGGTTGATCTCAATCTTTGTGTCAAGTTTTGTTTTGGTGATTTTTTGGTTTGCATGTTGAAACTGTATCTTTATGACCATCTACTTTTCTTGCTTTCTTGTTGGTTTACACTTTCTTGAAAGTTGTCTTTTCAATCTTTTGGTATTTATTGCCAAGCTCTTGTTGCTACTTGTTGATTGTTAAGAGCATTTCGAAACACCTTTTTGTTGAGTTCTCACTTGTTTTGTGTTGCAAACTCGCAAAGTGTTTCATTGCCTATTCTTCAATCATAAAGTTTCAGTCTTGTTTACAGCACTTTTGAAAAGTCATTTTTGTTTTTCTTTTGAAGGAAACTTCTTGAAACTTTGTTTTGCTTTCTTGAACTTTGTTTTGATTTAGTTTTCCTTTTTATAAGTGAAAGTGCATTTTTGTTTGTCTTGAAACTTGTTTTTAGTGTTTGGACGAAATAAGTGTCAACAACTTATATTCTATCTAAACATTTTGAGTGGCAAATTAAAAATTGATAAACAAGTAACTTTCATTTCTTGATTTAAGAGTAGTTTTGAGTTTTGCATCAACATGTACTTGTTGCATTAGGATTAATTTGTGCACCTTTCTAGGCATCCATAGTTTTGTTAACTTTTGTGAGTGTGAAGCTTGAGTAAAAGAAAAGAAAAAGAAATTTGTTACTTTCTTTGAAGTTCCTTTGAACCTTGTAGAAATTTCTTTCATCGAAAAACGAAAACAAGTGCATTTGCATGTAGTTTGTTTTTTATTAATTTCTTTTGTGTCAAAATACCACTAGTTTCACTTCCACTTATCCCTTGACTTAAATAACAGCCCATTTAAAAACAGGCGCTAATTAAAATATACTAGAACTTTTTATAATTGTCAAGTTAGACACACCAACAAGTTTTAGGATATTTTAGGGCCTTGGATTAGGCGAGTGGAGAGATAACTCTCCAAGGCCGTTTAAACTGTCAAACATAGGAGTATGAATAATGAGTGAAAATCCAATAGCGTTAGGAAGACCAGGAAAGCTCCGGATCTGGGAGTTAAGCACGAGGGTTTTTGAAGACAGGGAAGAGAGATACCCCCTCTCTTACTTGTCCGATCTTACCTCACGACTGTTCCGCCTGGCTTCTGCGACGAGTTGGTAACCTTAGTTGCTACTCCTAGGGATCTACACAGGTGGCTATGGAGGGGAATCCCGTGGCACCCGAGGTCGATGTTGTATCACTCTCAACAATACTACTGGAGGGCACCCTTGCGAAGCTTGGGGGCTTGCACCGGCGCAGGCTGTTATTAGGAGGTCAGCGTAACTTTCTCTAATACCTTCGCTGATAGGAATGGGCTGTCATTATCCCAGACTATCTTCGGAAGGCCCCTTACTTCACTTTCTTGTATTTTGGTGTTCGGTCCTAATCACCCAGAGCATAAATACTTGGAAGTAGTTTGACTGGATGATATCTTTTAGGGACTTTATAGTGTGTGCTCTGTACTCTTAGTCGGCCTAGCTTTCAATTTTTTGAGTCTTTAGTTAAATCTTAATAAAAAATTCAAAGTGGCTGACCGATCACCTAGACGGTCTCGAAGACTTCGTGGTCTTTCACCACCAAGTTTAGAGCCTTCTCCTACAAGGCACAGAGGTAATACTGCCGGTGGGTTTCGTCCTGTAGCAGCTGACGCATCGGGGATTGATCCTCCTCTCAAGGGCATTAGTGTTCTAGATAGGCCTGATACTTCCATAGAACAAGAGAGGAACACTCTAGTTCTTTCTCGAGTCCTCTTTCGGGTGGAAGACAACTTAGAGGTAGAAGAACTCCCAGAGTCGTCAGCGGCTCCGAATTCTCTCCTACCTTCTAGTTATCCAGAAGTATTACGATACGTTGGGACTCCGATGCATAGACCATCAAGTCCAGGTCACATTACGCACTTACCATCAATGACCACTACTGGAAGCATGGCTTCTACTACAAGTGCTACAACTATGCAAACTCCAACATCAGTACAAGGGGGAGGAACGATTTCCATCTCCTTTGCTTCTTTGTTTGGGTATTTTGCTAGCACATCTTTATTTGGGTCTACCTCCATTCCTTCCATGAGTCGAAATTCCCAAACCAATGCTTTTAGTTCTGGATTCTTTCCATTTGGCACCCATTCACAGGGTATTCCATCAGTTCTGTTTAGTGCCTCCACATCCATGATGGGTGGATCGGCTTCATTCCAAGGTTTTCCTTTTGGAAGTGGTCATATACCACATTCCAACCGAACAATTGGATCTATGCCTTTCTCTTCCTTAGGACAAGGTAGAAATCCTTTTCAAGGTTGGACTAACCCTGCGGTTAGTGGCATGGGAACTGGGAATCCATTTTTCGGCCAACAAGGGAATAGGCCGTACTCCACAGTTAGTTCATTTCAAAGTATTCCTCCTTTAGCTTATGCTTGGAATCCTTATCAGGGGTTATCAACTCCTTATAATCCTTTAGGAGGAAGCTTCGCCGGTTATGGAGGTTTTGCGGCCGGAGTTGGTCAAACTCTAAATTTTGCTGGATCACAAGGCTTGCCTTTTGGTTCAACTGGTTCTGCTGGTTACTTCGGGCAGCCTAGTGCCTTCCAAAATCCAGGCCAATCTTTTTAGAACTTTGGGAGCTCCGCCTAGTCTGGGTGGAATCCCCAAGGTCCTCCTAGGCTTCCGTTTCTAGCAACTTTGAACTTGTTAGATCTCACAAAATTAACAAATGATCCAATCAAATACAATCCGTCCTGGCCTCCGGTCCCAACCAAACTCCCTTCGGACATTCCAAAATTTGAAAGGAAGAGCGGTGAAGACCCAGGCGACCATGTAACCACATTCCATTTGTGGTGCTCATCAAACTCCCTTATTGATGACTCGATTAGGTTGGGACTTTTTCAACACACCTTGACTGGTAATGCGGACAAATGGTATATAGAGTTTCCAGGGGGCAGCTTTACATCTTTCGCCGACTTAGCTAATATTTTCTTAAATCATTTCCAGTTGCCTGTCCGTTATGATGCAAGAACTGAACTTCTGGCCAATTTTCGTTAGGACACGACAAATCACATTTTTGATCATATTCAGGAATGGAGACAGAGAAAGAGGTTCATTAAAGCCGAAATTCCTCTGGAATACTGTCTCGAATGGTTTTTGAAATCTTTACAACCGGAAATCTCTAAGGATGTCTCCATGTCCGAAGTTTATTCTGAGGAGCAAGCTATTTTTAGGGCCCAACAATTAGAATTGATCTACTCTCAGTCTGGGATCCTACAAAAAAAAAAGCCAGATGCTCCTGGGTCTAAGGTTGATATAGCCAAGTCGAAGCCAGGTCCCCATGCGAATGGTATCGTTGGATCAGTAGACACAAATGCGGTGAACTTGTTGAGCCAATTGCAGTAGTTGTCTTTGCAAACTGCTCCTAACAACCAAGTCACTTTGTCTAACCCTTCGGCTTCCCAACCCTCTTCGATTAATTTCATCCAATCTGGTAACCCTAAAGGAAATCAAAATTCCAATGGGAAAAAGACAGGACGAGGTAAGAAAAAGAACCAGGATGGGAACGCTGACGCAAATAAATCCGACAATAATGCTGGTGGTGGTAGAAATGAGTCTAGAAAGAAAGTCAAGTTTCCATGCAAGTTGTGTAGTGGAGACCATTTAACTCATCTCTGCCCAAAGATTCAGGACACTTAGCACTTGTTAGGGCAGCAAGGGGCTTCTAGTTCTCAAGCTGTGTTAACCAACCCTTTTCCCCAAGGGCAACAATTGCTTGCTGGCGCGAGTTCAAATCCTGGTACCTCCGCTGGGGGCAGCCAAGAAGGGGAGAAATCATCGAATGTTTTCATGATGGGTTCTAATGTCCATATGGCTACTTGGTCATGTGATTATGGTGAAGCCAAAACTTCCAAGGACAAAACTGCTCCTGGAAATACCGACCTTCATATTGAGCGACCCCCTGTTGAGACTATACCACAGATACTGAAAGGTTCCGCTAAATGCATGACTATTAATCCTAACATTAGGGCTGACTAGAATTACTCCATCGTTGAGGATCTGGCTCAGAGTCCATGTGCCATGTCCGCTTTAGAGCTTCTCTAGTCATGTCCAGCTCAACGAAGTGCTTTACTTTCGGCTATTGGGGCAGTTGATCCAACTAATTCTTTAGTCCTCACTTTCGACATGTTAAATGTCAAAAAGCGACTCCCTCATCATATGGATTTTCAAATAAAGTCTACATATAGGAATATTAACATTTTTCGTACCGTTATTGATGAAGGCGCTTCCACGTGCGTCATGTGGATGTTATGTTGGAAGGTTATTGGATCACCTTCGGCTGTTCCTTCACCTACCATCTTGACTGCATTTGATGGGCATTCTCATAGGCTGCATGGGATTATCCCAGCCTTTCCCATATGTGTTGGAGGGAAGGTCGTTAATATTGAAGTAGAAGTCATTGATGCTAACCTAGACTACAATCTCCTCTTAGGAAGGAACCGGGTGTATGAAATGGACGCTGTTGTTTCGACTCTGTTTCGTGTCATTTGCTTTCCTCATGAAGGGAAAATCGTTAAGGTTGATCAATTGGATTATTGTCCAGTTGATCCTCAAGCAACTTCTGACTCTACTGTTCCTTTAGTGGATAACCCTCGCCCACCTACTAAGAATCTAGGAGTTGGGATGTATTCCTCATTGATGGGTACCTTTGATTTTCCCTCTCCTATCGCTAGAATCAATGTCATTTCATCATCTAAGGAGTCTCCTCGAGAAGAGTTCTTCAAAACTCATTATTTTTTAGACCCTTAGACCTTGCCTTCACCTACGACCACATTAGATGAAGAACAAGTTAATGGAATGGCATTACCTGTGTCTGCATCTAAGCTTAGATATCAGTCTATCATTAACTCTGCACACGAACATTCTACTCCTTTTTTCGAAGAGGAGCTAGATGGTGATGTGGCCCCGGCGTGGGCCCTTGATTCTACCTCCGCCTTGGACTGCTTAGATTCGGTTTTACCTTCTAAAGAAGAAATCCTTGAAGTAATGATGGGTATAGATCGACCTTGGGAAGACTTACACCATCGTTCATATTTTCTTCCTCCATTGCAGGAAGTGGAATCTAGGTTCTCCAAGCTCTTTGCTAGTGATGTTTGTACGATATCAAATCCTTTGGCTCCAACACACTTCCGTGCCGAAGGTAATATGTTGGTGATTTCAAAAACGATATCTATAAACATTTCTAGGGACCCTAATGTGATTGAGAATCTCTTCATCGGAATTGAATGTTCCCCTGAAGAAATTCAAATTTACACCGACCTTTTCAAAGAATTTCGAGATTTATTCACTTGGTATTATGAAGAAATGCCTGGCATTGACCCTTCTATAGTTCAACATGAGATCAACACATATGAAAACGCCAAGCCGATTTGTCAAAGGCTTCGACCGGTTAATCCTAGGAAAGCAGCAGCCATTAAAGCTGAAGTAGAAAAGCTGCTTAAGGCAGGTTTTATATACCCTGTTCCTCTTACTAATTGGGTTTCTAATCCAGTCCCTGTGGATAAAAAGCAAGGAACAATCCGAGTATGCATCAACTTTAGGGACCTAAACAAGGCTTGTCCGAAAGATAATTACCCCACGCCATTCATTGATCAGATTATTGACGAGTGTGCGAGTAATGAGATTTTTTCCTTCATGGACAGTTTTTTAGGTTATAATCAAATTTCTATCCGTCCTGAAGATCAACATAAGACAACTTTCATATCTCCCTGGGGTACCTTTTCATACAGAAAGATGCCTTTTGGTCTTAAAAACGCTAGAGCCACTTTGCAGCGGGCCATGTCATATGCTTTCCATGACATTAAACATCTCATCGAAGCATACTTGGACGATCTCGCTGCTCGTTCTCGAAAGAGAACTGATCACCCTAGTTATCTTCGAATGGTTTTTGAGCGATGTCGTTTTTATAAAATCCGGTTGAATCCCAACAAGTGCGTTTTTGCGGTTACATCTGGTCGGTTGTTAGGGTTCATTGTGTCAAATGAAGGGATTAGGGTTGATCCCTTCAAGGTAGACGCAATAGTTCAATTGCCTCCCTCGTCCTCAATTCGGCAACTTCAAAGTCTTCAAGGGAAGGCTAATTTCTTAAGATGGTTTATAGCGAACTATGCCGAGATCACTAAAGGGTTCATGCATTTGCTACGGAAAGGAGTTCCATTTGTGTGGGATGACTTTGCGCAGCGGTCGTTCGATGCTTTGAAAAAGGCATTAGTCTCTGCCCGCTTTTGAGTTCACCGGATTATGGCAGGGACTTCCTTTTATATCTCGCTGCAGCAGAATCAACCATTGGTATGGTTCTCGTTCAGGAAGACGATGCTCTCACAGAGCATGTGATTTATTATTTGAGCCGAGGCTTGATAGGTCCTGAACTTTGCTACTCTCCGGTTGAGAAGTTGGCCTTGGCAGCTGTCCATGCTATCCAGCGGCTCCGCCATTATATTTTGCTACGCAAAACCTTTGTCTTAGCAGCGGTCAACCCATTTCAATTTGTCCTCAGTAGGCGAGTGATTGGGGGCAAATATAATCGATGGATAGTCATTCTACAAGAATTTGATCTTGAGTTCTTGTCTGCTAAATCTAAGAAATCTATGGTTTTTGCCGAGCTAATTTCTGAGCTGCCTTGTGGAGAGGATACTGTTTATGAGGAAATTTTTCCCAACAAACATTTATTTCTCATCTCTTCGATCGACCCTTGGTATGGAGATATCATTGTTTATCTCCAGACTTTGAAGTTTCCCTCTACTTTCTCTAAGGATGAACGTTGAAAATTATGTCACCTAACTAAAAATTATGTTATTGTTGGTGATACATTATATCGTCGGGGGTTGATTCAATCCTTCGGCGTTGTTTAAACTTAGAGGAAGCAGAGTCAGTGCTCAATGACTGCCACAATGGAGCTTGTGGCGGTCATCTATCAGGGCTTTCTATAGCTCAGCGTATCTTGCGTGCCGGCTGTTTTTGGCCTTCGCTCTTCAAAGATTGTGTTGAAGCAGTCAAACACTGTCACCCATGCCAAGTTTATATTCGGAAGATGCACGCACATCCATCTCCTCTTTTTCCCGTTGTCACCGTCGGTCCCTTTACTAAGTGGGGTATTGATTTTACAACTTGTAATCCGACTTCAACAACGAATCACAAGTATATTATCGTGGCCATGGACTACTTCATGAAGTGGGTTGAGGCCATGGCCACTTATAAAAATGATAGTGAAACAACGGCTTTGTTCCTTTTTAATCAGATTATCTCAAGCTTCGATATCCCAAGAGAGATTGTCACTGACCATGGCAGTCATTTCCAGAATCAACTAATGTCTGAATTAGCTCTCAAATTGGGTTTTTGGCAGGAACATTCGTCTCCTTATTATCCTCAGGCCAATGGACAGGTCGAGGCAATAAACAGAACTCTTAAGATGATCTTTCAAAGAACAATTGACAAAAATCGATCCAATTGGCATCTTATGTTGTATCCGGCTCTATGGGCATACCGAACCTTCGTCAAGACTGCTACAGGTTTTACACCTTTTCAGTTAGTTTATGGGATGGAATCTATCTTTCTTGTTGAATGTGAAATTCCATCTCTTAAGTTAGCTGTTGACCTACTTCCAGAGACTTCTAGTCTCGAAAAGTGCCTCCTTCACTTGGAACATCTCGATGAGCAGCGTCGAGATGCTGCCACAGTAAATGAGGCTCATAAGAAAAGGGTTAAAACTCAGTATGATAAAGTTGTCCGTCCTCGAGTGTTTTCTGAAGGCGACCTTGTCTTCGTCTATGATCAAGATAAGGACACCTTGGGGGCAGGAAAATTCAAGCCTATGTGGTACGGTCCCTTCATAATTAAATGAGTTTTAAAAAAGGGGTCGTATGAGTTAATCAATTTCGAAGGAAGCAGGTTGGCAGAGCCCCGAAACGGGCTCTACCTCAAGAAGTACTTTGCTTAAGTAGCAGTTAGGCAATGGCTTCTTTGTGCATTATGTATATTTGTACATATTTTATCGAGATTTTTTTTGATATCAACACTTTTTGGTCTGCTTTGGCAGGTGTTGATGGAAGACTTGGTCTATTTTGGGTTCGCCGATGGTGCTAGTCAGCACACTCGGAATCTTACTTCCGCAGCTTGGGTACTCTATTATCCAACTGGTCAGTTGATGATATCAAGGGGAGTATGCATTGGTCCCGCTTCAAACAATATGGCTGAGTATACTGCCATCATTAATTTACTATCCAAGGCTATTTCTCACGAAATCGACTCGTCAGTAGTTTATCTTGATTCACAATTGATAATGTCACAATTAAATAACATTTATCAGGTAAGGGATCCATGTTTATATCACCAATATTTAAGGGTGAGGTTGTTGCAAAGATCATTTACTTATATCAATTATTTGCACATTCCAAGATCTCATAATTGGTTAGCTGATTCAATCACTAATCAAGCATTAGAGTGGCACATCAATCATTCATCACAATAAATTCAAACATTAAAAAGTCTAACTATATATATATATATATCATAAAGCATCTCGAGTACATAAGTCCGTCCAAAAAATATACAAAATTGGGACTCAAATGCCCATAACCATGTCCACTATATCTAATTCCCTGGCTCAGGGTGAGCGGCTAAGTAGGCAACTACTGCATTGGCCACACGCCTAAAAGTGCGGACCCAGTCTCGTGGCATGCCAACCACATGATGCTGCATCTCTACAAGAAGGTCCTCTACCGCCGCCATCGGTACTCAGTGAGTCAGTCTCACCAGGTGCTGCTGAACTATATGTAGAACTCGCTCTGTGTCTGCAGCCGCCTCTTTGGCCCCTTGGCCGCGACGTTTGTGCCGTGGGAACTCATCTGGTCGTACTGGCCCAATATCTGGAACATGATCACCATATTAGTCATTTGAATCCTATCAAAAATATTTTTTCAAATTTCATCATTATATTTGAAAGATCACAAAAAATCATAA
>APFE030312735.1:92675-105963 GCA_000404065.3 Pinus taeda
TTGATAGGTCACCTTGTGCTCAGCATCAATCAGTATCATGGGTCTTTGACTGAGTGGTTTCCCTTGTGTTCGACATCATCTTACATTATCACACATTGGGATTCGTGCCGCACCTTGGTTTCCATTTGACCCTATTGGTGGATACCTTGCCTCTGTGTCAGCTTTCATTATTGGTTGGTTCAGAGGGTTTCTATCGTGCGCTAGCCACATCTTGTGTACGCTGGAAACATGTTTCGGTCAGGTTACTACATCTTTTTCGTCCGATTCCTTCCACATTATTGGCCTACAGGTGAAACTCGTGCTAGATTGATGAAGGATGCCTTAATGCCTTCTAGTGGATCTTTCCCTATCAACTTCAACTCATTGCTCTGGGGCAAAGATCTAGAGTCCATTTGGCAGTAGCTTGGGGTTTGCAGTCATTAGTGGTAGATCCTTCGCTATCGATAGTGGGAAACCATCATTGTCCCTGATTGATAGATTCTTAAAGGTGTTCAACTTCAGCTC
This sequence comes from Pinus taeda, assembly GCA_000404065.3. Taxonomy (NCBI): domain Eukaryota; kingdom Viridiplantae; phylum Streptophyta; class Pinopsida; order Pinales; family Pinaceae; genus Pinus; species Pinus taeda. Next base: position 93,180 of record APFE030312735.1, read on the forward strand.
ATCTATTCACACTTGTTAGATTGTACTAGGTACCTTGATGCTCATTATCATTATCGATGAGTAGTCTCGTGTTTGTTAATGGTATACATCAATGACCGGTAATCAAACGATTTCTCACATGGTCGACTTTAGATCATTTATTCCCATGCTGTAGAAATGTACCACGATGGTCGGTGAAGACCTCAGGTTGTATCAACATTCATTGGTTCACTTGACAGTTTCTCCTGTTGCTGCTAGTTGATACCACTTCACCTTATATGTTGCAGTCATTCATGGCGACATTTTATATGCTGGCACCTGAGTCTGCAGTGTAGTACCATCTTATTCCATCATGTTCATTTGGTACTTTTTGGGATCAGTCTTTGATATCAGTGATCTGCTTCATCCTTCAGCATCATTGACATTCTTATATGTGACATTCAGACATGTACTTGTTCGATCTTGATCAGATGATCCATTATGTATTTTCCAGTCATTTATACTTGTATACTTAGTGGATCTACTTGTACTCGATATGCGGACATGATACACTTTCTCTGAGCATGGGTATGCCCGCCTCAAACAGTGTTTCTTTCTGATCTCCTCATGTGGCTTGGCAGGCTGAATTCTGGTGAAGTCCTTCTCAGTTTGCAATAGATTTCCTTTCCATGGAATTGCTTAATACATTTCGGCCATCATGTACCCCTTCTGACCTCATATATTAGGGGGCATCTGTTATAGCTCCAAATCTCACTCTTGAGGTTTGTGATGCTGCACTCATGGCCTAGGGCGACCCCTTCCAGACCTGGTCCAAAATTTAAAAAACAATGTTTTATTCCCTATACGCAACATTTCCCTAAGCTAAACGCATGTATACGCGGGTCTGTGTATACCCAACCCGCGTATATGTCTTAAAACACTTAAATAAAATAAATCTCCTTAATTTTGGGTGGAGATCATGGGTTTCACCTGTTGGTTACCTGTTAGTGCCTGTGGCCCAACTTTTCCCAACGAATTCCAAACTAAAAAACTACTTTGGGAGAAGTATAAAAGGCTTCAATGGGAAGGCCTAAGGGAGGAGAGAAGAGAGAGAAAGATTATTATGCTGAGATTTTCCCGACCAGGTCTGAAGATCCTAGTGCCTCCTGCACTTCCCCCATTTTACAGGAAACCCTTGTTTCCTTGTGTGTGTTGATGTCTATCTACTACTTGAGATATCATGGAGTAAGTCATGGAAGGAGTTTGTTAAAGGCTTGAGATTGGACGAATCCGGAAGACGGTTCCGCTTGGAGCCTGTGAAAGGAGGAATTAGGTGAAATTATTCCTTTCTGTACTTTATTTGTCTATAATAAAAGAAACACATGTCTTTGTTCTTGATATAAATCTTCTTCACGTTGATGATATTCATGTTATGATTCATATGTGAATGGTTGTTTAATTACATAACTAACTACCTTTCATTATAATATGAAGATGGTTTCTTTATGATGTTTAGTCCATTTACTGCTGTACTTTCTGGAATTGATTGTTTTGCAGGTTGAAGGAGCAAAAGGAACTCCAAGAAGGGTTTGGACCCTGGAAAGCTCTTCTCAAACGTAGGACCTCAGGTATGCCCCTTATCATAGAGTTTTCTTACATTAGCATTATGGTTGTATGGAATGTGCATTTCTCTGTATAGACAACCTCCAGTCTACTAGGGTATCAACCCAAGATCCTATGGTAATTTATTCCCTAACAGCTCCATTACATGCTTTAGCAGGATTGAAACAAGTGTTTAAGTGGGGAGGCAAACAACAGAAAGCCTTCGACACCTTAAAAGAAAAAATTAGTACAACACTAGTACTAGCACTGCCAGATCTTCAACATCCATTTGAGATTGAGACAGATGCCAATGACTATGCCATGGGACTAGTGTTGATGCAACACGACAAACCCATATGTTATAATTCTGAGACATTTACTTCTGCAATAGTTAATTATCCCACATATGATAAAGAATTGTATGCATTAGTACAAAGTGTGAAAAAGTGGAAACATTACCTAATGGGTAAGGAAACAATCATACATACAAATCATCAACCAATTCAATATTTGCACTCACAAACTAAATTGTAATCAAGACATTATAGGTGGATGGGTTTTCTATAGCGATTTCATCTTGTCATCAGATATAAGAAGGCAATACACAATAAGGTTGCAGACATGTTATCAATACCAATCATAAATGCATCTACTATACTTAAGCATAACTCAGTAATGCATGAAAGTTACATTGAACTATATGCTCAAGATGTAGATTTTAAAGACGTATATGCAACTTTAAGTCATGGGAAGCAAGTAGAAGAATTGGATTCTTATGTAAAGGACCAACTCTTATATCATTTGGGAAAGTTATGCATTCCACAAACTGAAAGAGTTAACATGATTCGAGAAGCACATACTTCTCTAATACCAGGTCATTTTGGTGTAAGTAAAACAGTTGCACAATTGCAGAGGTTCTGTTATTGGCCCAGAATGCATGAGACAATTTCTAGATATATCAAAGTGTGTACTATGTGTGCTTCAAGCAAGCCAAGTAATAAAAAATTAGGCTTGTACAACGCACTTCCAATTCCTTCTTGTCCTTGGGAAAGTGTTTCCATGGACTTTGTTGGGGGATTGCCAAAATCTAGAAAAGGTCATGATTATTTGTATGTTGTTGTGGATAGGTTCATTAAAATGTGTATTTTGATACCTTGTAACAAGCAGGTTACAACTGAACAAACAACAAAGTTGTTCTTTCAGAATGTATGGGTTCATTTCGGTTTACCCACTTCTATTGTATCTAATCGAGATTCTCGATTTGTTGGGAAGTTTTGGTCAAATCTATGGGAGTTTATGGACACCAGGCTGAAGAAGAGCACAAAATTTCATCCACAAACAGATGGTAAGATAGAGGTGGTCAACATGACAGTGATCCAGTTGCTCAGAGGCTATTGCAGCAAGCATCCCAAGCTTTGGGATGAGCATTTGTGTTATGTGTAGCATGCTTACAACCGTGCCAAACACTCTTCTACTCAGAGATCTCATTTTGGGACTTGTTTTGGTTTTATACCAAAGTCTCCCTTGGATTCTGTGTTTGGTAAAGACATAACAGTTGATGGACATAGTAACGTGGACAAAGCAACCAAATCCATTGAACAAATCCAGGAAATTTACCCAGCAGTACAGGAACAACTGGAAAGAAGTCAAGCCAAGTACAAGGCAAGACATGACAAGCATCGAGTTGAGCATAGTTTCCAAGTTGGTGATCAAGTCTGGTTGTACATCAACAAAGACAGAATGCAAGGTGAAGGTAAGAAGCTGAAACCAATAAGGTATGGACCTTTCAAGGTACTTGATAATATTGGTGAAAATGCTTTTTGCCTTGATTTACCAACTTATATGCAGATCTATTCAGTAGTTAATGCAAAAAACTTGAGATTGTATAAACCATCAATGATTGAAGATCTTGAAGAGTGAAGTCAGTTACCTTCTATTGAGGACTTGTTGCTTGAATATCTCAATGAGTTGCAGGAAGACAGAGTTTTGGACAAGAAGTTAAGAACTAAGCGTCGATGGGATGTTGAGTACCTGAGAATAGGGCTCAAAGGTTCAAATCTGAGCAAAACACGATGGATAGAAGTTAAACAAGTGAGGGAGTTGTATCTTCACTTCATCGACGCCTAAAAACCAACTTTTGGTGGTCCAAAATATTTTCAATGGGAAGGTGTGATCCAAAATGGATCCTAAAAACCTTTAAGTCTTCATATACATAACTATCGGAAACACTATCACATGGGAAAAACATTAAGAAATGGAAAAATCTAGAGTAAAGCGAAGGTTCAAACAGGATGCACAGGAGCTGTCGGATCAGACTAATCAACGGTCTAGATCAAATAGGCATATCGCAATCGGCGGAGGCCAGCGGGAGATATCGAAGGCGATCGTATGAAAATCGCGATAATGATCAATGCGAGTCAACGAGGACTGTAAATCAAGTGCAAGATCAATGATCTAGATCTACTCACAATATCGCTTCACAACTATATAAGGGGTGATACCAAAGACCAACAATCGTGCAATGCGCCGATGCGCCGATAGCCGATAAGGTCGATCGGAGTGATCAGAGATCGGAGATTGGGAAAGATATGTGACATGCGATAAAGCCAGACTCGAAAGGGTTTATGGATGCGAATTGATATATTTTGAGTTCCAGTAAAAAGGGTTTTTCTATGTATTTATGCATTTCCGTTATAAAACCGAAATACAAAGGAAACATGCCTGAAGCGATAAAACCGGACCAGAAAGGTTTGTAAATGCAGCTCTATATTATTTGAGTTCCATGGTAAGCAGGATTTCGGGCGGGCCTCGAGCGGTAAGTGGTATTGGACAGGCTCTGCCCGATCCTATACATTGGTCGACACGTGGCTTGGCGCAGGAGAGAGAAAACCACCTTTTTGGGCAGGTAATCTCCGTATGAATAAGCCACCCGAAATGGATATCAACCATTGGATTGGAGATCACCCAGATCAACGGTGGGCTTGCGATAGCAACCAAAGGCGGACCCGATAGGATTATAGGTTGGATTCAATATTGTTTGAAGTCCGATAGAAAGTGTTTTGCCATATTTTTCAATGTTTTTGTGTATTTCTTTGTGTAAACAAAGAAATGTATTCCCGGGGATTTCAACCACGTCAGTGGTCCTTTCCGTTTAAAAACAGGTGGCCACCATACATGAGGGCATTCTACAATGATTGTTTAACACTTAAAAAGGGATTTTAACAGACAACAACTGAGATCCAGAGAGCCCGAAAGGGGAGACAAACAAGCAAGCACCGATAGGCTTAAAAGCCAGTCAGTGGTAGAAACAGAGGGGGCAGTTGGTGAGACAAAGAGAAAGTAGAAGACAGAGAGTAAGAGGGAGAGTTTGTGTACTCTTGTAGACTTGAGGATTTCAAGTAAATTCCTGTTGTTTTGTCACTGTGGTGTTGAGACTCAGTTTGAGCTCACACTTGTAATAATCTGCTCGTGAAGACATAATATAGAGGTAAAACACTGAAAGTTGGATCAAGAGACGCCAAGAAGTCTGGTGAACTCCTTGATTATTTTTCTCTATTATGTGTGTGACTGTTATGTTTTCTAACTTCTCATTGTCAATATTATTAGCAATATTTTCGATTCGTTGCACTAAGTAATATAGGCATTTCTGCACATAAGTCTGTAATACCTTTATATTGATTTAAGATCTCATTTTTAGATCACTATTCTATGTAGTCAATATTTATTTTGTTGGGTACAATTTCTTGTTAGCCTCTGAGGTATCCAACAAAGGTGAAAAGTATGGTCGAAGCAGCTCCATAGTAAATATTGGGTGCAAGCGAAGGAAAGTGAGAATATTCAATTCAAAAGAAATTTCATGCATAGCCTTTGTGATTGTGTAATTTGCATATCATAGTGATATAATTTTCAAGTGGAGGCCCTATGAGTTTATGTTTCTATAAATGCAAGCACATCTTATCGTCAACCTTAAACTTGTGTGGACCTTGTGCTAGTCATGTTGTTGTTGGTGCTTGGAATTGACTTTTCAGATGATTTCATTTACCTATTATTGGAGGTGTTAGATCCATTCAACAAATTTGGTTTCTCTAATTACCTCCACTTGAGCATGGGATAAGTCTATTGGTGAAGATGTAATGGGCATATCAACATCAATTCTGGTCAATAGTTGGAACCCCAAGCACACCTGAAAGGGAATGTGGACAATAAAGCTGTGGAGGGCTCTATTATAGATATGTTGAACATATGGAAGGATTTAATATCATGTATGAAAATGCATGGAGTTGTACATGTGCAAGATATGCACAATGATCTTGTTGACCACTTTTGTTTGTCCATTTGTCTGGGGATGAAAGGAAAATAATTTGGTTAGCTTTATATCCATTAGAGATCATAGGATAGACCAAAAGGTATGGAGGAACCTATTGTCCCTATACGAAATAATGGTCTGTGGCAGCAAAAAATGAACCTAAATATCTCTAATAAGAGTTTAGTACTGGCTTCGACTATGATAATCTTCTTGCATGGTGCCAAAATGACCATCTTAAAGAAATGTTCGACAACACATAATCGTTTTCATGTTTGGTGAAGGGGAAATTTAACATCTAATCCATAGAGATTGAATCCCGGGGCTTGTCTAGGGCAGGTAGAGGAGTGTACAAGCCCTTCTTCTTGGTGGTTGGTTTAGCAATGGAACATGTAATACACAGTATGATAAATGTTGAAATTTATAACTAGGTTCAACCTTCATAAATGTATTTGAGATGTACTTATCAAAAGAATGAAGAAAAAGTTTTTATTAATATTTCTATGACTTATTAATGCATGGTTTTGATTCTTGGGTCATCATGTTTTAGGTCAAAGTCCCTATTAAGGACTTCTAGGAATTATTATGAGTCATTAGAGTCGTTGTACATTAAAAGAGACCCTTCTTGGGCTTTCAAAACATGTAAAAATAATTATTTTTGAGTAAAAATGAATTTAGTCTCCTCCACACCATGTCGGCTTCAAGAAGATCAAGTTGGCCTCAAGACAAGTTTTTCGACCTCCCTGGAAGGCTATAAATACAAGGCAGTTTGAATTCATTTGGAGGATCTTATTCTCTCTCTCATAGTTTGATCTCTAAAGTTCGAAGATGGGAAAGTGCGAAGTTGGTAAAGGGATAGAAAAGGAGCTGGAAAGAAGTGCAAGATTATGGAAGGAGATAAAAGACCTCAAGAATCAAATTTTGTGACAAGTATCACTTAGTTCTGAGGTGTATCAAGGGAGATTGAAGTTTTTCTAGTTTGGTCGAAGTTGTTGCTGCTGGGTCGAAGCTTCTACTAGGTAAAGGTTGCTACTGGGTTGAAGCTGCTACTGATGCTGCTAGGTTGAAGTTGCTTTGAAAGGGTTGTCGTCTACAAGAAGGATTAAGGGTTGAATTGGTGTGGAGGGTGTCTCTGTCTGCGTCTAGAGTCTTAGATTATCTCAAGAAACTAAAGAAGGAAGAATTGTTGACTAGGTTTTCCCCTAGATAGGGTTTTTCCCTAGCTGTCTACCTACATCTGTTGTCCTTGTGTTTTGGTAATTATTTGATGAACTAAAAGATAAAATAAGAAAATAAAGATAAAATAATCACAAGTAATTATCTATATAAGAAAATATTTCTACCTTTTTGATTTTCTAACATGGTATCAGAGCTAAGGTGAAGGAGGAAAAAGGTAGTCTTGAGTACCTATTAGAAGGAACCTAACAAATTGATCAAGGGATCATATAAGGAACTCTTGTAAGAGTATAATATCACTATATTCAAGGACAATGTATAACATAATAAAGAGTGAGAACAAATTGGAAAAAACATCAAACTACATATGTTGGAAGAAGAGGATTGACCTCATTCTTGAAAATAACAAGGTCTTGGATGTGGTCAAAGGAAAGGTAAAGAAACCTACAGAAGAATCCAGTGATGCAGACAAGGTGAAGTATAGAGAATTGGATATATTGGCTATGACACTGATGGTAGAAAGCATAAAGGACAATCTTTTACCAATGATACATTTACAATATTGATCACACTCAAGAAATGTATGAATCATTGTGAAAATGATTCACTATAAAAAATATTGGTCTAGTAGCAAGCTTGAAGAATGAGTTAAGGAATACTAAGATGACAAAGAATGATATTATGGCTTCCTTCTTTGTAAGGATATCAAGGATTATAGATGAACTTCAAGCCATAAATGAAATTGTATTGGAGAAGGAGCTAGTAATCACTGCACTATTGGGATTACCACTACTTGGAGTTCTTTTGCTTTAGGTATCAATAGTTGGAAAGAAGCTCCTACCTTTGAAAAATTGTGGAATGCTTTCACCCAAGAAGAAATGATAAATTATTTGGTATCCAACATTGAAGAAGAAAAGGTCTCAAATTTATACTTTGCTTCTCACAAGAAAGGGCACTCCAAGAAGTCAAGAGGGCCAAGAAAGAAGGTTGATATGTCCAAGATAGAATGCTACCAATGCCACAAGATGGGTCACTATAGAAGTGTTTGCCTCAACAACTCGTAGAGCAAGAAAAAAAGCATGGATCAAGCCAATGTAGTTGAAGAAAGATCTCCAAATAAAACTAATCTCGAAGAATTGGATACAAGGGACTTACACTACTAAGTCCTTTGATGTAAACTTCAGTTATTTTATTTTTGATTTTTAGTATTGTAGGTTTAACACATTTTGGAAAAACATTTTTATTTGTTCTTAAGGTTATAGGTATCCCTCAAGCTTGGAGGGAGCCCTCATCAACCTCCACAGATAAATATCCTATTACCATTTTCACTTTTAGTTTTTCTTACTTATCGGGTTTTTTTTTTCTTACATTAAATACTAATTAGATTTCTACTCTTATTTTCCTTGTTTAGGAAAACTTGCTAAAGACTCAAGAATGAAGGCCTCACAAAAAAAATCATTGGAATTACAAGGTTTTTTAAGAAACAAGAGGTATGTTTTGAATTACAAGTTTTGCTCTCTCCATGTTTATAAGCTATTACTAACATCTTTTTGTCTAGCTTTATTGAATCTTAAAGATTCTTGATTGGGTGATTCATCATAGATAAAACTACCCTCCTCGTATCTTCGATTGCTCTTTTGGAACCCTAGAAAGGTTCATTGTGAAAACCCTAACTTAAGGGTATGTCGATGATTATGTGTGAAACCCTAATCTACTTAGGGTTGTTGTTGAAAGAAAATGTCTAATGTTTTGATGAAGCCATGTTTGGGGTTTTAGTATATTTATGGAAACCCTAACTTGTTAGGGTTGAATGTTAATGTCTGAAATCCCGAACCTTTGAAGTTTTTGTGATCTAGGGTTTGGTATGTTTTGTATTGAAACCCTAGATCATTAGGGTTTTGTAAGGTGTATAAGCAAGACCCTTATAATGTCCTAGAAATGAAATCCTTGGTATGTATGTGTTTGTCTGATCAAACCCTAGTCTAATCAAGTTTGTCTAACTCTTATTGATATTTTTGTAGTTGGGTTTGACGAATCACATGTTATGATATGCTTGTGCATGATGATGGAATCCTAAATATATGAGCTGACCTAATTGTTGATGGTCATGAGTCCTAGGGTTTGGAACTAAGCCATAGTTGAAGTTTGATTCTCTAGAATGATACTATTTGTGAATCCTAGGGTTTTGTAATTAAACCTTAGTAGAAATCCAAATCTATAATATATGATGACAATGTGATAATTTGAGATTTGTTGAAATTTGAATTTGAGTTATGATTGTTGGGAATAAGTAAAACCTAGGGGCTACATCAAATCTTAGTGGAAGCTAGTCATGTTAATTGAGTTGTGATTAGTTATGATTATTGAATATCTTGTATGAAATTTAGGAAATCCTAGTAGGAAGTCTAACATATGAATTTTGAAAAGTTGTTAAGATACATTGTAGATCTATATTTGTTTGAGTTGTTTCTAAGGTTTGCAATATGATGTAGTAGGGTATGTCATACCTATAGAAGAAAAATTGAAACCCTAGATGCAATGAAAGTTGCTATGAAATGAACAAAGACTTGATGAAGTAGTTTAGGGTTTATGACAAAAACCCTAACAATAAATTGAAATGTATTTGTCTCTTGTGTGTAACTAAGTTTGAGTATTTTTATGTCTAAAGTTGAATGCTTCTATATGGTTAACTCCATGCTTCCATATGTTTTGTTGTACTTGCTATCTAAGTTATGTAGGTACATACATTTCAATTTATTGCTAGGGTTTATGACAAAAACCCTAGCAATAAATTGAAATGTATGTGTCTCTTGTGTGTAACTAAGTTTGAGTATTTTGATGTCTAAAGTTGAATGCTTCTATATGGTTAAATTCATGCTTCTATATGTTTTGTTGTACTTGCTATCTAAGTTGTACATGTACATAATCTTCAAATATGGTGAAAATGTTCATAAAGTAAGTTGATAAGATAAGCATGATGTGAATGATAATGGTCATGATAACTTTGATAATAAGGATGAAAGCCATGAAAAATTCTCCAATGTTGTAGAAAATAAGTTGAGCCCCGTATGTTAAGAGGGAGCTTGAATGAAAGAAATATCCCTAAGTTGAGATGGAGCTTGGATGAAAGGAATCTCCCTACTTGAGAGGGAGGTCATATAATAGACATGGCAGACATCTTGATAGAATAAAATTGGAGAATGTATTTTGAAGGGCTGCTGAAATAAAGAAGAGACAAATCTATTTGTAGAATATGTTGTTGCATGAAACATAGGAGAGGAAGTTGCATGGTTGAGGAATATTCTATCAATATTCATTTGGAAAGCTATAAGTCATATTGTGAAAAGTTGAGAAGCAACATCAAGTTGTTTGAAAGACCCCAGAGGTTTGTATTTGTTTATGTACATTTGAAAATATGTTACTAATTAGGGTTGTGTTTGAACAGGTAAACCTTTAGAAGGCTAGATAGCGTGTTTTACATGCTTAGGGTTTTTGATATATTTGGTTGGATAGATTTGTGGTTGATCTGTTTGAACAGGAGGAATTTATTACCGATTAGAATAATTGAGAAGTTAAGGCTTTGTGTGTGAGACCTTGCCTAGGAGGACATCTTGTTGACACTTTGTGTTGATTTCTAGTTCCTGAAGTAGGGAGGGTGGCATTGGTCATGGAGCTCTAACCTCATATACGTACCTAGATCCCTAGGTTGATGGTTAGTAAGCAAGCTTGATGGTACCTAGAGAGGCTGAAAGCTTTAGTCCATCTTAGTCCCACTTGGATAGATTTCCCTGGTTAGGAATCTAATCCATGGCATTAAGGTGCCTAAATTGTTGGATGACCTTGGATAGATTTCCCTAGTCAGGAATATAGTCCATGGCATTACAGCGCCTAAAATTATTCATGGTTCATGGGTTCTGAGATCTTCCTTGTACTTGTATTGATGAATACATCCCTAGTTAAGAGGGAATGTTGAAATTTGTAACTAGGTTCGGTCTTCATAAATGTATTTGAGATGTACTTATTGTTGATGATGTTAAACCCGCCAACATGTCAGGGGATATCCATGGTAAGAAGTCCCAACTAGACCTTAGATCGTTTGGTGTAGGGGTCCTAGTTGTGGGTAGTGTTAGCGCTTGGAATTCACCTAGGCTGAGATAGACAAACTCTCAAGGCTAAATCAAACCATTTCACCTCGTAGCTGATGAAAATAACATTGAAATAGATGTACATACTTCCTTCTGGCTTGCTGGGCACTCACTGGGTTTGGACTCATGACCTTGCAGTGATTTTTGACTTAAAACCCTAGACCTAAGACCATAGGACCTCAAGACACAAACAAAAACAAGTATGACTCAATTTCATTGTGGTATGACTTAATCCAGCTAAGCCAAGAAGGGAACAAAGACCAGCTCCTCCATTCAGTGTTATGGCATGCCTAGTGGGATGCAAAATTGACACTGATGAGACACCTATAAATGCATATGCAAAGAGTTATTGATCACATGATGGAGGGCTCAAGGCCGACACTAACATTGGCTCCAATGGGGATGGCCGTTCCTTGGAGGTGCCAAGAACCTCAGACCTCTTGGGAGAACAGACCAGTGCTTTATTCATTGGGCCATGGAGTCAACTAGCACACAAAAATAACCATACTCAAAATGACTTTATTTGACTTTGACTATAAACTGAAAACTCTCAAAGGACTATGACTCAAACAAACTGACTTTTTGCAGAAAGTAAACAAACTGAAAATCCCACACCAATCAATCTTCATCCTTGGAATTATAGCCTTCACTTCAGGCCCCAAACCAAGAATGAAAGATCAGTTCACACTTGCTGTGATAAAGTAAAATGATATATACAATGAAGATGATTTAGAGCAGCATTGCTCAAGCATGATATCTCTTGAGAAGCCGACCATTCATCGACCCACCGGGACATTCATCGCCATTCAACTCCTTGAGAATAAAAGCATTAGGACCACGATATGCAGCAATCTTATAAGGACCTTTCCACAGATTATCAAACTTACCGTGCTTACCTTTGTCCTCATTTCGAGCATCCCATCTCAAAACAACATCCTCTAGCTGAAAATTTTCTGATTTTGCCTTCTTATCATAGATCTTCTTGATGCGTTCTTGCAGTTTCAAAGAGTTTTGGAGGACTTCTTCCCTTGTCTGCTGTAAGTGGACCATTTGACTGATTCTCCGTTGCATTGAATCCATATCTTCTCCCGTTTCTTGGATTAATTTTGCGACCGGTACACTAAGCGATATAGGAAAAACCGCATCAACTCCGTATACAATCTCAAATGGCGACATTCCTATTGATTTCTTTTGGCTCACCCGATCAGCCCACAGTGCATTAACCAACTTCTTGTGCCAACTTTTCTTGTTGATTTCCAGCATCTTCTTGATAATGTTCACTAGTGACTTATTTGATGATTCAGCCAGCCCATTACCTTGCGGATGATAAGCGGTGGAGTGACCCAAACTGATATTGTACTTATAACAAAAATCCACCATCTTATTTGACTTGAAAGCAGCTGCATTATCTGTGATCAATTTGAATGGACAACCAAAACGGGACAAGATATTAGTTTCAAGAAAGGAGATAATTACCGAGTCTGTGGCCTGCCGAGTAGGAATTGCTTCTATCCACTTAGTGAAGTAGTCGGTAGCAGTCAAAATCCATCTATGCTGCCCGGATGAAGCTGGGTGTATTTCACCAATGAAATCAAGGCCC
>APFE030312745.1:0-10053 GCA_000404065.3 Pinus taeda
GAAATGGATTGACCTGAGGAAGCTTGAAGATTGGGAGGAAGGAATCCCAAATGCCCAATACATCTATTCCAGTCTCATGTTTGGCCTTTAATTCATTTAACAGGTGGATGTGGAACTTACTGTGCATTAGAAATTCCTCTGAGATTTGATAATCCAAATCTGCTAATGCCTGCCACTCCAATTCTCTCTGAGGGGCATTTAAAGGGGCAACATTGAAGGCCACAGGTGCTACTGGTGTATCCATGGTTACTTTAAACTCTGCTTTATATGTAAATTAGTGTTACTGTGCAGAGTAGCAGACAAGAGTGTTTCTTGGAAAGAGAGGTGTTTTATTGAGAAACAGAGGACAAAGGGTAAACTGCAGCAATTGAAATACTGTACAAGGCACTTAAAAAAGGAAAATACTTGTCCTTGACAGACTCTTTCACGGTAATTAGGTGAAGTTCTGGTTCCTTATTCACGATTGCGTGAACAGAATGCAGGTTTTGTGAAAGCTTTGGTAAACAAGGCTTAGCTAGTGAATTTTGACCTTGTAACTTCCAATGGGAACTGGGCGTAGGGGATTTGCGGATCAATTATGTGTTTTTCCTGTGTTTTAAGTTAATTTAGGTTATTTGCAGACAAAACCAGGCGCATAGAGGTTTCACAGGGATAAATACCTGGTACACTGACAGTCTCGGTCACAAATGCAGGTGGGTTGGCGCGCCGATGGTCTCCAGGTCGAATTTAGCAAGTTGGCGTGAGTTTGGACATAAAATACATGCAGAAGATACCACAGTCGTTTTTGAAAAAAGTGCAAAAAATGCAAAATTTTGGCCAAAATATGGATTTTTTGGAACATTGGCGCCTTTTTCGGATGATGTTAGCATGACGTCATCGGGTGGGGTCAAGGTCGAATGACGTCATCAGGTGACGTGGCAGCTTATGAGTGGTCCACGGGGATGGTGAGGTGGCAGACAGGTGGAGCAATGGCGGACGAGGGCGCCGACGCGGCGATGACGTAGCAGTGACGCTGGCAGTGACGTTGGCAAGGCAGGTTGGCGAAAACCGCAAACCGTAGGCGGTATGATATCGCACCGCCTTTCATACGGAAGTGGAGTTGTCAGAGGGGGCTCCGATACACTGTGGGGGCAATGCGTGGCCGAGGCCTGACGTCACCCTCTGACAGATATCAGAAGCTAACTTACAGACGTCGGGGCCGGTCCGATATGCATGTGGGCCATTGGATGAAGGGCGCCCGATCGGATGGTCGACGGGTCAATGACTTGTCCGGACGATACAGCGTTGGACGGGCAATAAAATATTGATTTTTTATGAAATTCGTGCCCGGCGGGACTTTGGAAAATTGGCGAATTTGCATGGTTTTTCAATGTATTTTTTATGAAATCACGCAGAGCTCCAGGACTTTGGATAAGTCGGGAAAGTGGGTTTTCTATGAAATTTTGCCATTTGAGCGGGTTAAGGGTGCAAATGGGTTTTTTACAAGGTTTTTTAGCAAATGATGGGTTTGAATAGGTTAAATGATTTCTGAAGGAGGAAAAGACGTAAGGCTTTGGGTTCTTAAACTGACCAGATGTCAATTTGATTCCCTAGTAGTGAACATATGGCTATAATGCCAAGGGGGGGGATATTTATAGAATGCTGGGTATACACCAATGGTGTATAAGAGGGAAAGGTAGAATAGGGGAATTAGATAATAGAAGTTAGGGGAATATGGAGGAAAAGGTGAAGAGGAGTGAATAAATCAACAAGTATTTGAAAACCACTTAGCTTAGGGAGTAGATCAAAATGAAAAGAATTTTGCACAAGAAATGTGGCTCTTAAAGGAAACCAGAACCAACCTAAAACCTTGAATCCTTTCATAAACATAACTGGTGTAGGGATGTTACTAATGAGTGTAAAACAAGGAAGAAAGGAAGTTAGATATGCTCCATTGTGTTGTTTTCCTTATATTGACCAGCAAGATTCAGTTTGAGAGGAATACCACTTCTGCAACCCCATCTACCTACCCATCTACTTGCCTAGCATTTTTTGTTTCTTCTTGGAGGGTGCACTTGGACTTGCAGACCCTTATGTGCCTTTTCTTCTCCATTGGCTCTTTCTTTTGATTGTCTATTTATCACTACCCTTATTTCTTCCAAGGCCCCAGATTAAGCAGTTGGGAACCTTAATTTCTCTGCCTAACTATTGGTCTGCCAAGATTAAACAGTTTGGACAGACTTCTTTCTCTATTCTACAACAGAAAATTGAAACATGGCATGATCCATATTAGACTGTTGGACCATCCATCAAAATTTAGTAAACATGAAAGTATGTACACACCTTGTCTTCTTTTGGAAATATGGGATCTTTGTATCAGCAAAGCAGAGCATATTTGGCGTTTGAATTTGCCAATCATGAAATATGAAACCTATTGGTATAGGTATCCAACAGTAGATGCGAGATACATCAAGGCCCTCCTATGATGAGTTGCCTCTTGTCGACATCAGCTCATCATCCAAGAAGTGGCCCCTGCATTCATGAGACCAAAAGGCATCTTGGCATACATGAATGTACCCCATGTCATTGTGAAGGTTGTCTTCTCTTGATCATCCAGATGCACAAGAATCTAATTGTACCCTGAGAAACCATCAAGCATAAAAATTCTTTGTGAATCAAAAATATTTTGCAGAATTAAATCCACTTTGGGAAGAGGATAGTTATCTTTCAATGAAGCTTTATTCAAATTTCTAAAGTCTATACAAATTCTGATCTCTCCATTCTTCTTCCTAATTGGAACCAAATTTGCAAGCCAATTTGAGAATCTGATTGGAACAATGAACTTGGCATCAAAGAGTTTCTTAATTTCCTTTTCAATCAATGGCATGAGAAGAGGATTAATTCTTCTTAATTTTTTCTTGAAAGGTTTCTCATTCTCTTTAATAGGAACAGTATGCTGAATAATAGAAGAATCATATTGTTTTAAATTAGCATAGCTCCATGCAAAAACATCAACAAACCTTTTCATCATCTCAACATATCTTGCCTTCATATCAGCTGAAAGAAACTTTCAGATTTTAACCATCTTAAGTACAACTGAAGTCCCTAAATTGCAGCTCTCTACTTCCTCCTCATTAGCCTGTACTTTTGGAGCTTTGAACACATCATTTTGATCAAATAACTTCTCAAGAGGAATGAGACCCTTAGGTATTGAATTATTTTTTATTGTAAGACTTCAGACTTTTCCTTTAACTCCACAAACATATTTTGTTGATCCACTTGAGTGCTTTCAAATTCTTCCTTTAATTCAATGAAATTATTTACCTGCTGATCATCTTCAAAGACTTGCCAATTAGTGATATTATCTGGTATAGCTGGTTGATGACGAACCTCCACCTCATACTTTTCAGAAGAATGAATAGGAATGACAAACAGACTAGCGAAAACAGCAAGGGAATCTGCAATGGAGTTTTGGTCTCTAGTTTTGATAGTGAAAGAATATGCTTGAAAACGTTCCAACATATCTAACACTAGATCTCTATATGCTCTCATCCTTACATCCATTGTTTGATTAGCACCTTCCACTTGTTTAATAACCAATTCATAATCTCAAAAAACAGAAATGTTTCTAGCCTTCATCTTTAACAAGACTTCTAAGCCCAAAATTAGAGATTCATATTCAGCGATATTATTTGTGCAATCAAAGATTAGTTTGTAAGAGTAAAACTTACTTTCATCACTTGGGCTTGTGATCCAAATTCCAACTCCTGCCCCTTCCTTTCCTGTTGATCCATCAAAGTACAATGACCACCATCTCTTTGTTTCTTTCTCATCTTTTTGCTGATTTTCTGGGTGCTAATTTTCTGAAAGCATCTCCTCTGATCCACTATCAACTAACTCATTGAAAAGGATGGCCGATCCAAGTTCAGTATCAAATGAATAAATACGAAAATTTTGAGGTTTGTCTTTGCTACTTACCATATAGGCCATTCTGATCTCCCGATATAATCTCCTTTCCTCATCAAAAATAGGGATGGTAGCATAGGTAAGGTCCATCTACATGGTGCCTTTGATTTTTGTTGCCCACAATCTTGACAGCAACATCCCAAACTTTGGCGGAATGTCAGCCACAACAATGTCCATGACAATTGTCTTTGATGGGATTTGTGTTAGACCAACAACAACATCTTTAATTAAACCAATGCATTGGACTCTTTTTGAATCAAAAGAGAAAAAATCCTTATATGGTCTTGTTACCTGTAATCCTAACCTTTCCATGATTACCTTGGGCATAAGATTATGAGAGGCCCCCGAATCCAACATAGCATTATGTAAGGTCATATCATGAATACTAATGCTTACATAGAAAGGAGGAAATTCTTCATTCTGATCATCTTCAAGTCTTGGACCCAAGTATATAGTAGGATTATATTCTTGTACATTTAAGATATCAGCAGCTGCTAGTTGTGAATTAAGCATCTCTACAATCTTACTTCTGTATTTATCTACCTTGAGAATTTCAATAAAAGGGACTGATATTTTAATTTTTTCAATTTCATTCTCAAGGTTAAAAACAGAAACAATTTTCTCAATTTCTTTAGTAGGAGATGGAGGTTGAATGTCCTTTTTACCAAGTGGAGAATGATTTTTACCTTCAACAGCCTTTGGGTTGTCCCTCTTGGCTTCAACAACCTTTGAAACATCCTTCTTGGGTTGTGTTTTGTTTGTAGTAATTGGCACATTTCTATTCCTGAGATTGTACTTTTTTTGCATTTCAAAGATAGCATGTTGATAACCCTTTAAATAATCTGAAGGATCCTCTCCTTTTTTGGTCAAACTGGACTCATCATGTTCTTCTTTAGTCAAGAAAATCCATGACATTTCTTAATCAACACAATGGATGGATTCTTCAGGAATCTCGGGCTCATCTTCTTCATCAACCAAGTTCTGCTGAAAAGGAGGTTTCGCTGGAGCATTAGGCTACTGATTCTTATTTTCTCTTAGCCTTTGTTCGTTTTGAGGTCTTCTAAACTGAGGATTTCTAAATTGAGGCTCCTGTTGCATAGGAGGAGTAGAGGTATTTCCAAGAGCCAACCTATCCATCAGCTTCTCCATGGTCTTCATCATTGAATCAATCTTATCTTCCCGAGCTGAAGAGGAAGGTTTCTCTTCTTCGTTCAATTTAGCTTTTCCCATCTTTGATTTTTTAGCAACAAACATGTTTACTTCTACTTTTATTGCATCATTCTACATATCAGCAAGTGTAGCGGAGTCTCTCTCTTTAAGTAACAGAGAGAAATCAGAATCAAATTCTTCAGCATATCTCATTTGTGCTAAAGCTTCCAGAGGTTTTAAGCAAGCTGGGATTAAATTAAACACTTTGTTAAACCTCTTTGAGAAGTTTTGAATGGTCTCATCAGGTGCCCTTCTAAGATTATTCTACTCAGAAAGAGGTTGAACTGGATTAGTTCTATTTCCCCACTTCCTTAGAAAGCTATCATCAAATTCTACCCAATTATGAATGCTTCCAGCTAGGAGGGCTTTAAACCATTTTCTAACTTCCCCGATAAAAGTTTGTGCAAATAATCTTAGCTTCACATCCTCTCTCTTTGTCTACGAAATCATTGAATTTGTCTACATGTTCTTCTGCTGTGATTTCTTCATCACCACCCCATGTTGGAATTCTTGTATCATATTTGCTAGGAAGTTCATGCAAAATAGCAAGGAGTGCTAGTGGAGCATACCTAGCAGGTAATACCATGATTAATGGAGGAACAATGATGACAGGTACCAAAGGGATAGAGGAAGCAAAACTGGTATGAGTAGGATTTCTTGGTGATTGAAAACCACTAGGACTAGCAGAAGCAGAGGATGAGGTTCTGATATGAAAAGGACTGCTTGGGCTCTGCAAACCAATGACAAATTTACTCCAATTGGGAAGAGGTAAACCAGCTTTAGATTTAAGCAAGAATTCAAAAGGATCAAGTTCTTTTAGTTTATCTAAGTCTTCCCTTTCTAACAATAATTCAGATGTAACTATTTCCCAAAATACCTTTTTATCTTTTTGTGATACTAAGGATGAAGTATCAATTCCTCCTTTTTTCAAATCTAAAATAATGCCAATTAGTTCTTCTTCATTTTCTTATCTAAACAACACCTCATGAATTTTTTCATCAACTATTTTGTCCTCATGTCTTCTTGAAAATTCAGAGAGAAAATATTGTGAATAAGATGGAGTACCTGGTGTTTCAGTAAATCTTTGTTTGCTCCTTGAAAGAGTGTTGGGATTATCCACAAGAGTAGGTGGATTTGGGTAAGGATTGCTTCGTGTATATGTCCCTCTCGAAGCCACCTTTAAAAATTTTTGAAAATGTATGGAGTCACCAAGGTAGATTGCAACCTCGAAAAGTTTTCTGAGCTCCTGCTACCTTCAGAAGTTCAGCTTCTTGGTTTCGGGAATGAATAATCTTCAAGCTCCCAGCAAACACACCAAAATGTTATCACAAAACCTAACCCTAACAAGCTGCTGATCAGGTAGACCATGAGCAACTGTTTCAAACCAACTTTTGGCTAAGGCTTAGCCTCCTCAACCTGAGAGGGCTCTCTCACTAGATTAAAGATTTTGATAATGAATTAGTTGGCTAACTCTATGAAACAAATGAAGAAGTGTAAACGGTTGAAACACAATTAGAAAACATTCATTGGGCTCATGGAGTCAAAAATGTTTCAGTGTGACAATAATGTTAGCTTTACATGGAAGTTAGGGCATCTAGAATTCAACACATGGAGAGTACATCAGAAGCATAAAGGGAAACATAGTTTACAAATGTATGAAGGAATTTAGAGCATAATCAGTAAATTTCTAAGTAAACATACATTCATACCACTGCAAATAATGAAAAGAGGACAAACACAAGACATTTTGAACATTGAATTCCTTCTAATTCCTGAGAAGCAAAGCCAAATACTGTATTACTTAAAACAGAGTCTTACACAAAAGCACAATATGAGAGTTTCTCTAAAAATTTCCAACCCTTGATGCATTAGATTTTCTCCCATATATAGAGGTCATTACATGACTTGGATTCCTTCCTCCGGCATGAGGGGAAATTGAATTCTTCCTAATTTGACACCTATTGACACTTAAAGCCAACTATTTAATATAACTGACTGTTAACTGGCAGTTCTAGAGACCTAAAACAATTAGGAGTGTAGCTCCTCATTATGTTGGTATTAGCATTGATTACAATACAAACTCGTTCTCTAACAAGTGGCCTTCTTCAGTTTTGCTTTGGTGGTGGCTTTAAACTCCTTGCTGACCCTTGATGCCTTATCCTTTGACTGTTCCTGGATATTAGGACGTTGTTCCTTTTTTTCTGCTTTTGGTCTCCAAAAGGATCTTCAAATTTTATTATCCCTGTCGTTCTTCTTAATTACATGAAATGCATTGGATTGGCTTGTTTTCCATATGTTGTAGACCTTGCACCCATACACGTGGTAACACATAAAACTTCTTTAATGTTGCCTAAAGCATCTTGAATAGTTCTAGCTACGCAATAATGACCATTTTCATAACATAAAGCTTGGAGTTCATGAATGTCTTTCCTATCCTTATTTTTCCCTTGCTTGATGTTTATACCCTGTAAGTAATCATTTTCAGATGCCCATCTTCAAAAAGATTTCCTTTTTCTTCTCAAAATTGGGCCACAAAATCATTAGATGCAGCTACAGTAGTTTCGTAGCATGCTACAAAAATCTTGTGCATTAGGCATCACCTACAGCAGTTTCATAGCGCGCTAAAAACTACTGTGTGATTTCAAAAACATCTTGCATATGCCATGAAGCCATTCAAAACTGAATAAACTAATACCATTCTTCAAAGTAAACTTCAAAAGGTGGTCCACATCAAAATTTAGGATTTATACTTACTTGCTATGTAGTTTTTCTTAGTTGAGGATGTCCTTCAGGCTCGTTCAGTTGTATCTTCAGATCTTCGATTTGCCTCTTCATAATTCGGATTCCAGCTCTCAATTTTTCATTGACCTTTCTAATTTAACTTGTTTCTTTTATGGCAGGGACTGTCTAGGTGAATTATTGAGCATGACAGCTAACCACTTCAGGTATTGAAATTGTTTTATCTTCCCATAGAGCCTCCATTTTGTTACAATAAGCTTCCTTGATTGCATGTTTCCTTGAGGTTTTTCTCAGTTTTCCAATTTCAAGATTTTCCAGCTTCAGTTTCTTTTTCAACTCTTCAAAACTACATTCCTCTTGTTGAGAGATAATTGCTTTACCTCTGTCATTTTTGTGCAGTTGTGATGATGCTTCTGATGGAACCACAGGTCCTTCATGTAATTTTTCTACCTCCCCTGTCTCACTTGCTTCTAGATGTGCCTCTTATATCTCCTTTGAACACCTTTTCATGGGTCTTCTTGGCTTAAAAACAAATTCAGAAGCCTGATCATCAAATTTGAGCTTTTTAGAGGTTTTGGCTTTTTTTTTGTTTTGCCTTTACTTGCTTCCATTAAGTCTGCTTGGACCAGAGGAGATTCTTCAATGTCAATAGCTTGAAGAAAATCATTCAAACTTCCTTTTGAAGCTGGACTCCCCTCAGTAATCATTGTCTTACCTTTCTCTCTAGCTAGTTGGCTCCTGGTTACTCTTCTTTGGACCATTTCACCTGTCAATTGCTCTTGTACACCTTCCTTGTTCTGAACTTTCCTTTTTTGTGATTGTTGGGGTGTGTCTTGAATTACTAGTGATCTCGTGGGCTCCTTCACCTGTTTTCTGTCTTTCAATTTGATGAATCTTCTTGATCTTGCTTCTTCCCAATGACTAGCTGTTGGTGAAGAAATCCTCGTAGCCTGAGGGCTAAGACCAGTTTCATTCTTGAAGCCAGACATAAACAAGAAAATGGACCACTCCCTATCTATTTTCTAGAGTTCATGCAAAACGATCAATTTGACTAAGCCATGATGAAACAACGAGGTCTCGTAGGCTTCCTTCTTCAACTGAACCTTGTCACACATTTTGCCTAGGCTACGAAACATATAGAAAGGCAAATCCAAAGATATCCTTCCAGTGAAATGAAGCAAAAGTTTAAAGTGATAGGAATACACCTTATGATACCTCCCCTCACTGGTAAAGTATCTTTGTATGTAGGTAAGCAAATTAGCATATGAATCCTTGACAAAGCTCCTGGGCACTGACTTGTTTAAGTTTGAATCAACGAACTCCGGCTTTAAGAATTCCTTGCAAGGATTCATATCAAACTTGAAGTTTTTGAACCACCTCTCCTATCCCCTTGGCATTTCTGTGACTACAGATATGACCTCTGGAGAGATTAGTAATTCAAGCACTCCAACCTTCAAATTCAATCCTGTGAAATTGAAAGCAAATTCTTTGGTGACTTGCATGTGGCCTCCTTGAAGTTTTTCACAAAATCTCCAATAGCAAACCTGTTTGAAAGCTTGTTCAACTTCACCGTTCTCCAGGAGAACATCTAAGCCTTCAGGCTCATTCCTCAGACACCTGCCTAACCTATGACCCTTCTTTTCTGTAGACATCTCCATCGAATTCCTACAAAATAAAAATTGGAAAGATCTTGCACCGTCTTAATCTCGATCACTGCCTCACTTGAAATGGAAGGGGAAGCTGCCTCGCTTGAACTTCAAAAAATTCATATTAAATTCCTATCAATATGCTTCTCATGCATGAACCCAAACATAATCATAACGGAAAACACTTGGACCCTTTTTTGAAATTTGAAACTTGATCGTACCAAGACATCTAACGAACCTAATGATGAGAATGAGCAATTGCATGTGATAGGCATGGTGTATTGTTATATACCTAGGGGGGTAATATGGGGTACCGAGGGAGGTACCCAAGGTAATAATGTAATAATTGGGATGGGCCATAGTAATAAATAAGGTGGTTAACCCATGTCATATAAGGGACCACAAGTAGTTAATAATAATGTAAGGGGCCCATGGTATTAGTTGATGGCATGAGGAAACCATGGTAATGATGCATGGTATTGTATGTATGAGGCCTATATAGAGGCTAGAGACT
>APFE030312751.1:0-10632 GCA_000404065.3 Pinus taeda
AAAAGTGAACAGTAAAAAATACGTTTTAGAACTTTGAAAGCCCATCACAAAAAACGGCTTTTTAAAATTTTTAAACGTGAAATACAGTGAAAATGCCTTGTGACGGGCATTTTGCCCGTCAAATTCCAACCCTGGTGATGAATAATATATTGAAAGATTCAACATCTAAAGATTTTAAAAACAAAAAAATAATATACATTGATGAATAATATGACAAATATAATGAAAGATTCAACATCTAAAAAATTCTTCGGATTGTATAGAGTTCACATCAAATTTATTATTAGAACAAAATTTCTACCGAATTTTTGACAAATTTGGAAAAAAATTACATAAGCCATACTTTGCCCCTCGAAAGATACTTGGAGGAGGTGAGAATGACAGTTCCACTCTCCCAAACTCTTAACCAACTAACGTAAATACTAAAATTTCGAAATTCATACAACACTGGTCATCTTACACGTTGCAATCAATAGAAATTCGTTCATTCCCGAGTAAATAGGGGAAGGGAGAAGATAAGGAAAAGTGGAAGGTCGGCATGGCAGTGGTTGTGCAACCGGTGGGAAGACTCCCTCTATTATCCTTCCAATTTCATGTTTGTTTTCCCCGTATGCCCAACAGCTGCAGAAATCGCCGGCCTCTCCGTCCTTTTGAGCTGAAAGTCAGTAAGTTCCGTCTCGTCCCATTAATTAAAAATTGTTTTCAGCAACATGCTCCGGTAATCTTGTAGAAATTGTATTTGTAATGAAACTCTGCTAGTTCTTATGGAATTGATGCAAACGACAAATGTGGTTACTTTACTATGGGAGGAATTTGAGATTCTCTACTGCAGTTATTTGGAGTGTAGTTGCAGTAATGGCATATATTAGCTAACCAGTAGACTGGTTATTGTAATCTGGAATTGTGAGGCGCATCACTTCATATGACTAGTTACAGTGACTAGCTTAATACTGACCGATTACTGACCGTTGCAGAATGGAGCTAGTAATATGATTGATGAAATCCAATGGAAATTGTTGGACCGAACCCAATTTTTCAATGCTATACAAAACACGAATTCAACATCCCAAGGTGACTGGGGCCATGGATTTGAAAGTGGGCTAGTGCTAGATTTTCTCATGGCGAAGGGCTCTATGTCCTGTTGTAGGTGCAGCTGGTGATATGTCAGCATAGTAGAGATATCGACGTCGCTTCCTACACAAATCTCTGAAACCTCTGGACCAAATCCACTCATCCCCTCCAGTGAACGCTCCCAAAATTTATATTCCCAGGCGATGCAAACATTCTTCATCTGCCCAATAAGAGGTATTATTTAGATTCCCCATGAAAAATGATAACAACGATTAATTGGGGAACACCCACACCCACCTGGAATTATTAGACTGAATGCATTAAAGGGAAGCTTATATTTAAATATTGAAGTTTAGAGGCCTGGTCTCCAGACCTGTAAGACATTTTAAACTTACAGGATAGGAACATAGAGCTGTGGTGGTCACTGGTTGGTATGTGATGCTACCCTAGTTAGTACTTAATCAACTATTGGACATGTGGCTATAATGTCAATGCATTGTCTGCGCAGTGGATAGTCCAAGCTTTTTTGGGGAAAGTTATATGGCTTAACTCCCAACTCCAAGGTCAGTTCCATCTGCGTAAATTGAAAACAACCACTCGCATATGTCTCCAAACCCCTCCCTATAATAGCAGTCACATGATGTCTTTCGTTGTTTCCTCGAAGCCCATCACTATTTCAACATAGTAGAGATACGGACGTTCCTTCCAACAGAACCCTTTGAAACTTCTGGACCAAATCCACTCATCCCCTCCAGTGAAGGATACCAAACTTTATATCCCCAATTGATGCAAACATTCTACATCTACCCATTCAGAGATCTTATGTAGGTTCCCCATGAAAAATGATAACGACGATTACTTGGGGAACACCCAACTGGAATTATTAGACTGAATGCATTAAAGGGAAGCTTATCTGTAAATATTGAAGGTCAGAGGCCTGGTCTCCAGACCTGCAAGACATTTTAAACTTTAGAGGATAAGAAGATAAAGCTGTGGTGGTCACTGGTTGGTATGTGATGCATCCCTACTTGGTACTTATTCAACTATTGGGCATGTGGCTATGAAGTCGATGCATTGTCTGCACAGTGGATAGTCCAGTTGTTTTGGAGAAAGTTATATGGATTGACTCGCAGTTCCTTGGTCAGTACCAAATGCGTAAACTAAAAAAAACTATTCGCATATGTCTTCAAAACTCTCCCTATAACAGCAGTCACATCATTCACGTGATGTCTTTCGTTGTTTCCTTGAAGCCCATCACTATTTCAACATAGTAGAGATACTGACGTGCCTTCCAACAGAACCCTTTTAAACTTCTGGACCAAGTCCACTCATTCCCTCCAGTGAAGGATACCAAACTTTATATCGCCAGGTGATGCAAACATTCTCTATCTACCCATTAAGAGTCTTATTTAGGTTCCCCATGAAAAATGATAGCAACGATTACGTCGGGAACATCCACCTGGAATTACTAGGCTGAATGCACTAAAGGGAACCTTATCTCTAAATATTGAAGGTTAGAGGCCTGGTCTCCAGACCTGCATGTAATGGTCTAGGTCAAATTCCTAGGGTTTCTTAAGCAGCTAGGGTTTCCATCATTAGTGGACTAGGGTAATTCTTTCCAGGGTTACTTAGGGTACCAGGTTTCAACATAATTTCTTTTTCCACTTCAACAGTTAATTCAATATAAATTAATACTCTTCAATGAACAGTGCTAGTTTTCTCAGTAGTGCAACATGAACATACTGAACAGAACATTATAGCATTCACCCCAATAAACTGAACAGAGCAATATTGCAATTCGTGTTTCAAACTCCCATTCAATAATGCAATAACCCACAACACAGTGTACTGTTCAGCAGGTCCACACAACAATATGGCACAAAATTATGGACCAGAACCAATTTGATAATGTACTGATACCCTAACCAGACATCCAACTTCTGTTGACTGCTAAACCCTATACGAATTTTTGTCTGCTCAAAATAACTGAATTTGCCTCAGGTCCTCACTCAATTTCCTGCCTCGAATAAATCCCAGTAATGAGACTGTCTTCTCAGAAATCTGTCTATCTGCTACAGGATCTGTATCATTGACCAGAGCTTGGATCTACTACAGGAGCCGCCTGATTATAGAATCCGTATGTATTACAGGGCTCAGATCTGCTACAGGAATCCATGAACTACCTCAGGGGTTAACCATGACCTTCAGGGGGCTTGGATCACCTTCCGAACCACTGCAGAAACCCTAAGTCTGTCACAGAACTGCTGTAGGAACTTTGGACTGCCTCAAAATAGTGATAATTTCACAGGTGGCCCTTGGGTTGACTGGTTTTGACCCTGGCTGGGTTTCAGGGTTGTTAATTTTAGATAACAATGGTATGTTCTATGCTTGCAACAATTACTTCAATGTCCTTTTTATTAGCCCAATGTCAATTCCACTTTAATTTCCAATAGCAGTCACATAAACCATTAATTCACATTGACAGTCACTATAGATAGAACATAAACAATAAATGCAGAAGACAAGTCAAGACAAGAGAACACCAATATATGGCTAAAGCCAGTGAAAAACCCCAAGATGGGGAAAATCCTTAATCAATCCTTCATATTATCAAATATCAAATGTTCAGCAGAGATTGCACGCCCAATAGAGTACAATGATGAGAGTCAAAGTCAATGTGACTTGACTTTTGCAAATTACCCAAACCAATATAAATCTGATTTTTTTGCAAATGCAAGTTCCTGTAACAACACGTGAATATAACAAATTCTTGCAATCATATGCGAATTCCTGAAATCACGCGCAAATTCTTGTAACCATATGCAAATTCCTGTAATAACCCGTGAATTCTTGTAAATTTGTAATCATGAATCCCTGTAACCATACGCAAATTCGTGTAACATCACTCGAATTCCTGTAATTTGTACGAACCGATGAAGAGAAGATGTATGTTGAATGTACCAAATGAGGTTGAGGGTCTCCTTTATTTATATGTGTTGGAGGGGGGTTCAATTTGTCTAATTGACCCCAAGGCAACCTTGACCAATTGTACTCTTGTGGGCTTGACTTCAAAAACATATTTCTCCTTGTCTGAATTCAGTGCTTCCATGGTCGATTTTGGTCCTCTCCAAAAGAGGAATATTGTTCAATAATCATCTTGGGTCAATGAGCTGCCCAAAGTGGAATTCGGCCCTAATTGCACATTTTAACACTCCCTCTCAACTAGGGAGAATTCCACCTACCATTATCCATCCATCACCATGCCATTTTGATCATCATGTACTACCTCTGCATCTCGTATCGTCTTTGCTGAAGATTGATATAGGTAATAAGGATCGATTACGAGTGAGTCACAAGACATTACTACTCTCCATTGACGAAAGTCAGTCCACATAACGAGGGGTAGAACCCCAATCAGACTTGATTCTGAGCGATCAAGTTGTTGAACATCATGCATCCTAGACATAGGGAGTACGACAATACATGATGCATCCATCTGTAGTGCTATGGTCCCTAACCACTTTTCCCAACTCATTGGCCAAATGAAAGATAGTTCCCATGAGTCCCAGATTGCAAGGGTGTAGGATGTATGTTGGGGCATCCATAGGAGAAGGTGAACCACTCATCCTATGCATATGTCATCAATCATAGGGGAAGGTGAGCCACTCACCCTATGTAATGTCCTCCACAGGGGAAGGATGAACCATCACCCTGTGCTTAATCATGCTAGGGTATATACTCCACAGGGGAAGGTGAACCACTCACCTTGTGCTCATATAGCTCCAGTAAGTACCCCAGGCCCCTAGGAGCTCCCAGAGCTCAATGTCCAACTCAAACGGGACCCTCATGGGAGGGTCTTTCCATGACTCCAAGTCTCTCTTGGAATGCTAAAAACTTGGCCTTCCCCAAGGGCTTTGTGAGAATGTCAGCAACCTGTTCATCATCCAAGATGTGTTGGATCCTTATTACTCCCTGTTGTACCATATCCCAGATAAAGTGGTAATTGATATCAATATGTTTGGAGCAATCGTGGAACACGGGATTCTCTGAAAGGTGAATACCACTTTAGTTATTGCAATAAATGACGGTGGTATCTAGCACATGCTCAAATAACTCATTGAAGAGCTTCCTCAACCAAATAGCTTCATAACTGGTGATAGTAGTTGCAATATATTCAGCCTTGTCAGTGCTTAGAGCAACTGATTTCTGCTTCCTACTCATCCAAGAAATTGAAGCAGATCCCAAAGAAAGGCAACATCCTGACGTGCTCTTTCTATCCACCACATTGCCAGTCCTGTTAGCTTTAGAATATCCATGTAGCCTCAAATTCCCGGTAGTGTACCTCAGACCACAGTGGATAGTGCCATGGAGATACCTAAAGAGATTTTTTGCAACAATCCAATGTATGTGATGAGGCTCAACCATAAATTGACTCAAAGTATTTACAGCAAAGCATATGTCTGGTCGACAGTTTACTAAGAACATCAGGGCCCCACAAGTTGTCTATATTCAAAAGGATTTGCCAATTTGAGACCAACAACAGACTTGCATTCCACCATCCCACATCTTTCTAGCAGCTTCACAATGTATTTTCCTTGAGAAAGGAAAATCTCGCCTGGCTTTTGCCAGACTTCTAGGCCTAGGAAGTAATGCATCAGTCCTAGGTCCTTCATCTCGAATTCGGAAGTTCACTCCCTCTTGCATTGATAAATGAAAGGGTCTGCCCCAGTCAAAAATAGATCATCGACATACAAGACCAAAATAAGTGGCATGTCCTTTTCAACCTTCAAGTACAGGTTTGGATCAACATAGCTCCTTGTAAATCCCAACTTCATAAGATAGCTATCAATCCTCTCATACCAAGCCCTAGGAGCTTGCTTTAACCCATAGAGAGCTTTCTTCAATCTGCATACATGAGACCTTCGGTCGGTTGTTCCAAGTAGACGTCCTCCTTAAGTGAGCCATACAAGAAAGCAATCTTGACGTCCATTTTATGTAGGCTCCATCCTTGATTGACAACAAGAGTAATTATGGATCAGATAGTGGTATATCGAGCCACTGGTGCAAATATTTCATCATAGTCCACTCCTTCCTTTTGAGAGAAACCACGAGCCACAAAACTTGCCTTATATTTTTCGGCACTTCCATCAGCTCCATGTTTAATTTTGTAGATCCATTTTGAAGTGACCACGGACTTGTCCTTGGGTCTAGGCACCACTTCCCAAACGTCATTCTTCATGATTGATTCATACTCCTCAGCTATCGCATCTTTCCATACCTGGTGCTTTACAACTTCTTCAAAAGGGCAAGGTTCAATTTGTGTGATAGTACTCATGGTATCCAAGTATCCTTGATATTTGTTAGGCTTCTTACTTTCTCAAAATGTTCCTCTAGGGGAAGAATGTTTTTCTGCATCTTGAAGAGTATCCCGAAGCCATAGTGGTCTTTTCTTTGACGTAGAGAGATCACAAAGAAGTGGATCAAGAGGATCCATTAGACCATCGACATTGGGCATAGGTTCATCCATTGGAGGTTCTTCTTGTTTTTCAACCGCATCATCATCCTTCCTTGAGATGGGGAGATCTCTAGCTTTCCTGAGGACATTGTCTTCATCAAAGGTAACATCTCTACTTCTAGATTTTTTTGACTAGGTACATAATTTCTATATGCCTTTGAATTTTCACTGTATCCAATGAATACACCTTTCTTCCCAGAAGCTTCCAACTTATTCCTTTTCTCTTTAGGCACATGAAAATACACAAGACAACCAATGTTAAGTTTTCTTAGGGGTATATTGTTCTTTGCTTTGATAATTTCATTTCATTATTTGCATATTGAATTCACCCCAAAGCATCATATCATTATTCAGATTTACATCATTATTCAACAACATATGCAACTGTATAGAAAGAACAATATCACCATCAATGCAGCGAAACATTATGGAACAAGAGAAGAAAAACATTCACACATAGATACACTAGGATTGGTCGGAGACTAGGGCAAAACCCACTACGGGGAAAACCCTTTCAAATTCTTCTTCTTATTAAATTGATATTAAATGATTCAACAAAAGAGAGTACAATGATCCATATCTCCAACCATAATCCTATCTAGCAAAATCAACTAAACAACATCCATGAAATAAACCCAACAATGCTAATAATCAAAACCCTACTTCAGAACCCTATGGTCAATTGTCACTGTCTGCAGTCAACTGAAAAAATTTAGGGTCAATTGTAAAATTCAAACCCTAGGTCTCAACCGCATGGAGAGAGTGTCATGCGTGCGGCTGAAACCCTTCAACCGCACACATAGGCCTGCATGCCTGCAGTTACAACCGAACTTTACCTGTGGCATGCCTGCGGCTGGGAACCAAAAACCCTAGAACACATTTGCGCGCATCGGACCCTCAATTTCGGATTTGTGAGAGCCAATCTCCACGAACTGCCTCAGACCTGTGAGAGCCAAAACCAAAGAAGAGAATAGAAGAATGCTTCATAATGATGTCCAAATGAGGTTGAGGTCACTGTATTTATAGACTTCCAAGAGTGTCCAATTTGCTTTAGGGCTGACCTAATCAAATGTGCACATGTGGGCTTTGTTAGGATTCCAAGAAACTCTCCTAGGTTGTAGCTCGGAGATGCCTGGTAACATATAAATTCAACTATTGTTGCAGGTTTAATGGAAGGAATGATGGTTTGGTTCAAGCCAGATAACCACTTTCACTTTGTTTCACTCCAGACATGCATGAACACCCTCAGACTACAAGGCTTTAGGCCACCAATGCTCACAGTTTTAGATATAAGGTGAATATGGAGAATACTAACCACACCAGCAGATACACAAGACCATGTGATGGCCTGCTGCAACTAGTAAAGAAACCTGTGAATCTAATCTATTAATGCAAAGACAAGATGACAACTCTCCTGCATTAGATAGAAAGAAATCTGAGCGACCTATTCAGTGATGCATTCAACATTTTAACACGGAGATAAGATGACAGTTATCTGGTGCTAAACATTAAAAGATCCAGAACACAGCATATCAGGCATAAGCTTGGAGTAGAGGAAAATGGATAGTGAGCAATTAACAACAAAAAAAGCTTGTATTCGCTGAAAATGAAGATGAGACGCTGCAAATGACAAAATATCTACAGTCTCTAGAAGTTGAACCTTACATCAAATGCCAACCATGATTACATCTTACTTTTGGATATCTATAAGTTTAAAATACTATGGCACTTGGCCATTTTAGGTATGGAGAGGTTATAATTGACCACCAACTGCATTTAACCGCCTGATGGAGTCTCTGAACGTGTTTGCTTCCTTCAGTGGGTGAATCTGATATGTTCAGGTGTTGTGTTGTCTTTTTAGGCGATTGGAGTGCTCGTACTAGTGGAGTCCATGACTGATAAATTCAGTTACAGAGTCGTGCTTGTCCTTTTCTCCTTTCGGCCATGCTTTCTGTTAAATATGGTTGTTGGGGGTTTGACTGTGACTGATGATGGCGGAGCTGGTCATCTCCTTCGGGCAACAGAATGATCAGAGGACGTGGAATGCATGGGTAGGTGGATGATTTGGGTGAGCGAGAAGAATGACCGTCAGATCAGGAAAATGGATGACGGAGATGGCTCGGCGGAGGCTATCAACCGAGGTGGGAGTGGGGTGTGTTAGGACCATTGGATCTTCTGCGGACAGATTGGATGGTCATCGGGCTATAGAGCTGCACGGAAGTTTAACGGGCAGGGGCATATTGGTTGGGCGGTAATGGTTTTTATCGCACCGCTTTTGGGTGTAAAGTGGTAAAAGCCTGGGGCCGTGCGATTCCATTCAACGATCGACTCGTAGCAACGGATGAGAGAGAAAAACGCTCTCATCGCACGCTAACGCTTGATTAAGTTGCCGGCGCGATGAAAGCGAAGACTGTCAGATCTTGGCGGAGATGATCTGACGGTGGGGGTGGTAGAGTGGGTCGCCTTTATCGGATGCAATGGGAGCTGTTGGATCGACGGGGGTGATCAACGACGGGGATGAGGCGATGAGGGATTTATGTGCACATGAGGGCGTATGGGTAAGGTCTTATGGTTAGTTTGGGGTTTTGCGCTTGGGGCTAAGGCCAACCACCAAAGGGGGTTACTTTGTCGGATTTAGGAGGCAAAAAGGGAAACGGAGGTGGTGGAGAGTAAGCAGGGTAAGAAGAAAGAAGGGAAGAGTGACCAAATGTGAAACCCCTATGAGCACCACCAAACAGACTGTGCTTCCTTCTGACCTTAGAAAGTCAGCATTGCATAGCAAAGCTAACACTGGCTCCTTCTGGGGATGAAAGCCTCCCTGTGAGGTTTCAGGAACCGTAGACCACTGCCTTCCATACAAAAACAAGATCAACAATATTTCCTAGTGTTCCATTGGGCATGGAGTCTAATTAAGCCTACACTAAAACTTGTAAAAGAACATATTTACAATGCTGAGGCCCTAAAGCCTTAAACAACATAAACCTTCAAAAACCGCCCATTGACTGGGCCATCAAAAAATGTTTCTCCCTCCATATTTTGCAGCATGAAAGTGTTGTTCCCCTGGACCTGAGCACTGACAAAAGGTCCAGTCCACAGAGCATCAAACTTCCCATGATTGCCTTTCTTTTCCTTTAGTGCATCCCATTTAAGAACCAAGTCTCCCATTTGGAAATTGTCTATATTTGCCTTTCTTTCAAAGGCTTCCTTGATTCTCTTTTGATGTGCTACAACCTTTTCAATCAATTGATCTCTGATTTGATTTACTTCGGCCAAGTCACTAATCCTCTTTGCCATGTCATTTCCCTCATTCTGCTTTTCCTGCAAGAACTTGGCCACAGGGAGGGTCAACTGGATTGGGAATACGGCCTCAGTGCCGTATACCAGCTTGAACGGAGAATTCCCTGTAGATTTCTTGGTAGTTACCCTGTCAGCCCACAATGCAAACTTCAGTTTGGAATCCCAATTTCTTTTGTTGTCTTCCAACAGCTTTTTGATTATCCTTATCAGGCTCTTATTGGATGCTTCGGCTAGACCATTACCTTGAGAGTAATATGAGGTGGAATGCACTAGCTTAATGCCCATTGAGTCACACATGTCCACCAACTCTTTTGCCCTGAAGGTTGCTGCATTGTCTGTAACCAATTTGTGTGGACAACCAAACCTGGTGAAAATGTTTTCCGTCAAAAACTTCATGACCACATGGTGATCAACTTTCCTAGTAGGGATGACCTCAATCCATTTAGTGAAGTAGTCAGTGGCTACTAAGGTCCATCTGTGCTGGCCACTGGAATGTGGGTTAATTTCCCCTATGAAATCCAAGCCCCATTGCTGGAAAGGGCCACTGGCATGTATTGGCTTCAAGGGTAAAGACTTCTACTGCTGTTTTCTTTCGAACCTCTGGTATTTGTCACATGATCTTACAAATGAAAAGACATCAGGAAACAGAGTGGGCCAATAATACCCAGCCCTGAGGATCTTGTGGGCTGTGGTCTTCCAATAGTGATGTCCCCCACAGATGCTGGAATGAAACTGATACATGACCTCCA
>APFE030312759.1:0-23609 GCA_000404065.3 Pinus taeda
GGTATAACACTTCCCTCCATACAGCAACAAAAATGATCCCATTTATGGCACTTTATGGAATTCAGCCACCATCCATCACATCATATTTAAGAGAAAATTCTAAGGTTCAAGCAGTGGAACATCACATCGAACATCAACAATAAGTCCTCCAACTCTTAAAGGATAACCTTGTGTTGGCACAGAATAGAATGAAACAACAGGTAGATCAACATCGCAGTGAAAGAAGTTTTGATGTAGGTGACTGGGTGTTCCTACGGCTACAACCATATAAGCAAATGTCCCTCAAGCAAGCTAAGAAGGATAATAAATTATCACTAAAGTATTATGGTCTATACAAGGTGTTGCAAAAGATTGGTACTATGGCATACAAATTGGAGCTTCATGTAGCTTCTCGAGTGCACACAATTTTTCATGTTTAAAGAAGGTTATAGGAGACAAGCTCCTAGTTCAAACAATATTGCCAGAACATGACGAGGAAAGAAAAATTATATTGGAACCAAAAGTAGTCACATAAACAAGAACTTGATAGCTATGAAATCGATCAATTTCGGAGTATCTCATTAAGTGGAAGAACTTATCTGCTGAATATTCCATATGGGGGGGTGAGAATTTTATATAGTAGCATCTAGAACTACTCAAGCATTGAGGACAACACTTTTTTTGAAGGACAGGGGCATGTTAGGTCCCTATAATACTATTGATTACCGCATTACTATTGTAGTTGTATCCCTTATTAATATTGTTGTGCCCCTATTGTCCCCATATTGTTATTACTGTGCCCCATAGAATCCCTCTATTATTATTTTTGTGGCTTTATATTATTATTGTTAGGTCGGCTAGGTTATATTGTGACTCCTTAGACTCCTATATCTAGAAAGGAGGTTTTGTAATTTGAATCATCCATGAATTGTTCATTTATGTAATATAAAGGAGGTTTCCCCCTCGAAGAGGCTGAATTTTAAGGCGTTGATCTACCTTTTATATCTTTTTGTGAGCTGGTTTCATAACACCAACCTTTTGGGTGAGCACAAAATCAAAATATCCCTAACCTTATCATCAAAGTTTATTCCTACATAAATTAATTGACCAATGACCGTGTTAAATTTGTTTAAGTGATTTGCAACTAACCCACCTTCTGACATCTTCATATTAAATAAACAATTCAAAAGAATTACCTTGTTGGAGGATGAGGATTTTTTTTTACTCTTTAGCTAATTCCATAATCAAACCATTTGTTTTCGTTTCTACTAAAATTTTAAAAGCCACCAATGTTTCTAGGCACAATCATATTGTTCCTAGTTATTTTTTGTCAAGAATCCCCCATTCTTTGTCTTTCATAGTCACAAATTTCTTTGCTATTATGCATGATGGTAGAAAAATATCTTCCATGGTTGGTATTTATGGTAGTTAAACTCCTTGACCCTAAAATCTTCTTCTCTCATTTCTCCCACTTGAACCAGGAACCGTCATTTCCTATGGGTTTTATCAATGAAATAATCCTTGATCTATGATAGCAATTGTTAGGAATAAAATCATAGAGAAATCAAATAAAAATGAATGTAGAAATAAAGCATAGAATGAAACAATACAAAAAAGACACTAATATATGTGGTTCATGGTATTTTGGCTACATCCATAGAGAAATAACCAGTCCTTCCTTTTATTTTGTCCAACAAAATAAAGGGATTACAACTTGCAACACATTTGTTGCAACCTTCTTTTCTCTC
Organism: Pinus taeda; assembly: GCA_000404065.3. Classification (NCBI taxonomy): domain Eukaryota; kingdom Viridiplantae; phylum Streptophyta; class Pinopsida; order Pinales; family Pinaceae; genus Pinus; species Pinus taeda. The sequence continues at coordinate 1,728 of APFE030312759.1, forward strand.
TCTCATAATAATATGTCTCTAAATTATAATGTTATCTCAATAGTATAAAGCCACAATATGATTCCACCATTTAAATAGGGTTTTCTTTTAGGCTAGGGAAAAACCCTAACATAACATATACCATCATATATGTTACGTAATGATGAATGGTCTAGATTAATTATGAAATTACAATATTTTACAAGTTAAGTTTTCCAAACAATTCTCTTACGGGGTGCTACCTCCAAAACCTCAAAGATTTCTCACCACCCTCGCTTGGGTCCCATGGCAACAATAATAGGGGACAAAGCTACCCTACACATCATATCGAGAACTGGTATCTAAACATGAATAAAAACAACATATATAAATTAGGAAGATAATAATTATCCCCAACCAACATGGGTCCAAATTAATGTCAAGGTTAGGGTTCATTCTCAATTAGGTGAAAAAACTGGGTTTAAGATGTTAGATCTAAGGGGAAACCATACATCAAGGGAGATTCAATCCACTTAAATAAAAGTGTAACAACCCTGGTTAAAATTCCATGTAAATAGAGTTAATAAAGGAAAAAGAATAACCAAGGTCATGGGACACGTATTCCAATATGAATGTTTGTCAAAACATCCTAGTGTGGGTGTTCATTTGGTTTATTATGGCTAAAAATTGGCAAAGGAAATGTCAAATGCTTTGGAAAGGAAAAATGGTAGTTTTGGCAATTTATTTATGAAAATAATGGAAATTAGGAGAAAAGGAAGGTGAAGGTCACATGTTTCCTGTGAGGAGGAAAATGAAGGAAAATAATAGAAAATTGAAGAAATTAGAGGCCTCATTAATAAAAAGGATTCAGAGGATCATTTGGTACCTTTTGTTAGTTCAATTTTAGAGTTCTCTCTATATTATCTCTCTCTCAGACATTCTTGGACATAGAGTTTTCTTGGAGCACTCTAGCATTGGATTAAGGAAAGAAAAGGAAGGATCAAGAAGGCAAAGGGAAGAAAATATCACTCAAGGAAGAGAAGGATCAAGCGATTGCATTAGGATTACTTGTAGGTATCAATTTGCATGTGTGATTTCCTTATTATATTTAACATGCATGGTACATGCATGCGTGTATTTGGTTCTCTTGTTGTCATTATCATGGGATTTTCTAGGTGTGACAATGTTCTTCAACCTTTCCTTTCCATTTCCAGATAGCCATGTTATGGTGGGATCTCTTGTATTTGGTTGAGCCAGATTTCTAGATGGTTTCTGGTCTCAGAAAGAAAGAACACAAGGCCTAGGAATCCCTAGATTGGAGAAGGTGGAATTGTAGTAAAGCCAGAATTTGTGTGCCTTGGTAGGCTTAGAAATCCTTGACTAATGAATGGAGGGATATATAATAAATCCTAGAGGTGTGTGCCCTCGATCAAGCCTAGGAATCCTCTTCAAGTGTATGGTGGGATATGCGATAAAGCCAGAAGGGTAGAGTCTCGATTAGGCCTAGGAATCCTCGACTAGTGAATGACGAGATATATGGTAAAGCCTAGAGATTAGAAGTCAGGGAAATTCCTCATGGTGTAGGTGGAGAAATATGGAGGCATCCATGGTTGTTTAGGTCCTAGTGATTTGGTGGCGATTCTAGTAAAGCCTAAGGAAACCTTGATTGATTTGGTTTTGAGTCCCAGAGTCATGCTTGGAATATGGCATGGGGATGATTAGTTGAAAGAAAGATTTAGTTTAGCCCAACCTATGGTCGAGTGGTTTGTGGAAGTCCCAAACCTGGCTGGTTTTTGAATTCATTAATAAGGGTTTCTTCTCTTTGGTATTTCATGTGTAAATGTGTTGCTTTATATGTGGTTTTTATGGCTATTATATCCTTCTCACTTCTGTTAGTTATATGTTGGTTATGAGTATGTTTTATGATAAACTTGATGTATGGTTCTCATAATGTTTTGATTAGAAAACAAATGTACAATGAATATATGTCCTAATAGATGATAATGTAGGTGTTTTGATATGGCAACAATGCTTATGTACAAATCTCAAATAAATATGAGACCCCTATGCTCAGATATGTTATTATGACCTATATGTTACATATTTGTGACATGTTTGATGAAATTCCTGTCATGGCTAGTAGAGGTAAGATCAAGTACATGCACCAGTGATTGCATTAACAACTTTATTCCATTATTATTATTCATTTCCAAAGGTTTCATGGGGTTCTAGGTATTGCCTTGAGACCTAGCCCTGAAAAAGTGGCTCATAGTTTAGGGTCACTGGCACATAACTACCTGAAAAAGTCCGTAGTCGTTGGCATGCCTTGCTGTGGGAGCGACTGGAAGGACTTAGTCATATGAATGGCTTGTCATGGGAGTGGTTGAGGGTCCATATCAATGAAATGTTTAGTTGCATCAATGCTTAGTCGCCTAGAAGGGTTAGTTGGCTCATGAAGGTTCTATAGCATGTGCAGATGATTAGTTTGGCTTCATTTCATTATCTCCACTTCCTTAATTGTACATGGGGAGTTGAATACCATAAAAATAGCCTCTCATCACATTTTTACCTCAATGGACTAGTTAACTTGGGTAAATGTGGGAGGAGGGTGTTACAAAGTGGTACCAAAACATGGTTCACCCCTTGGACTAGATGGATGGTGTGTTGGTCATTCATACATGTCAGTTGCATGTGTTCTTTATGCTTTGAGGTCTAGGTGCTTGTTTTGTGTGCATGGTGGTAGTCATGGTTTCAGTTGTGTCACCATGTGAAAGTTGATGGTGTCGTTGACTGGATATGGTCTTCATGAATATATGTCAATTATGCAGTGGTTATACATGTTAATATTTATATGTTCTTGTGCATACCTTGACAAGGGTGATAGTTGTCATGCATGAGGTCATGGTATGTTGTTGGTATGGTCATGCATTGATAACTATATAATGGTTGAAATGATGTTCATATACCATTGTGATTATGATTATACATGTATCATGCAAATATTTTTGATCTTGTTGATCTTCTAGACAAGATATCCTCCCCTGAACTATATTGAGTTATGTTGATTATGTATGTTTTGGTTTAGCTGACATGGTATACTTGTAGGAAGGAGATCAAATATGAATAGAAATATGGTAGACTACAATTCACGAGATTCTCCTTGTGGATCAGATGAGAATTATGGTGCTAGGAATTCTTTTAACTTAGTAGACACATTGAGAAGTTTGAAGGAAAAAATAAAACGTTGCAAGGAAGATAATGATAATATCATGTAGGCACGGGAGAAACAAATATAAATTAATGTGGTAATCCTTATGAGTTTCTCAGAATTGCAGATACATGGACCACTTTGGATCAGCCATGGGTAGGAGGATATGACTAATGGGGCATATGGAAGTAGATCTCATGGTGGGCATAGGTCAGATAGATATGACATGATCAGAGATGGCAAACTCTTGGATACTATGGATAGGAGAGGTGATGGACATAGGTTTTACTCTAGTTTTGGTTTTGACAGGAATTATGATCGTCATCGTTATCATCCTTATAGGAGGAGTGACAGGGGATATTTTCCAGAAGAGTTCAATAAAGAAAATCCACCTACCTTTCATGGGGACTTGAAGAAGCCACAAGATGCAGAGACATGGTTACTTGGGATGAAGAAATTATTTGAATTGCATGAGTACACAGAGAACATGAAGGCTAGAATACCTATCTTCAACCTCAATTTAGGGAAATCATACTTCTGGTGGGAAGATGTGAAGCAGGTTAGAGACACGAGGACAAAAAAATAGAGTTAGCATGAATTCAAGAGACATTTTAGAAATAAGTACTTGTCAGAGAGGCACTATGACAGTAAGGCTAAGGGATTTATGAGTTAAATATGGGACCAATGATAGACGAGGAGTATATGACCAAGGACTTGGATTTATTGAGGTATGTACCGTATATTAAGGATGAAAAGGGTAAAGTTCAAAGGTTTGTCAACAAATTACCATTAGAATTTATAGATCAGATTGCGTATGATGAGCCTCGGTCACTTGAGGAAGTTATTGGGAAATTGAAGCACCATTATGAGCAGTCAAAGTGTAAGACAAAATCACAACAAGGTTAGAAAGGGAAAGATAAAGCTAAAGGCAAATGGAAGCCAAGAATAACAAGACCTTAGAATGCAAAAGAGAAAGAATATGTTGCACCATATAAGAAGTTCAATGTAGTTAGACAGGAGCATGGGTCACAATTTGGAGGGTGGAAGAATAAAGGTGGTGGTACAAGATGGTCGAAGTGTTGTACATGTGGTAAGGAGCACATTAAGAGAGATTTTCCATATAATCAAGGTGGTAGGATTTATATTTACAGTGCATAGGAACCACACACTGTTGGGGATGTTGGGAAGAGCATTCATCATATCTAGGCAGTGTTGGATAATAAGCAAGCATATCGCCACGTGTCTATTATCGAGATGGATAGTAAGATTTATGATCAATTTGTTTCTATTTTGATTGACCCTAGATCTAGTTATAATTATGTTAACCCTAACTTAGTGGATAATTGTGGTTTGAATAAATAAGTGCATGAAAAATCTTGGTTAGTGAAGTTAGCTACAGGTAAAAAGAAAAGAGCTCATCAATGGGTAAGAGCTTGTGTATTTGAATTTAATGGTAGTCCAACCTCAACACATTTGAATATACTGTTGTTGGAATCATATAGTATGTTATTGGGTATGGACTGGCTATATCTTCATAGGACTAAGGCATACCTCTATGATAAGGCTATTGAGTGCTTGGATGACAATGGGAAACAAAGAATCTTACTGGGTAAGAAGAAAGAAACATCAGTTAGAATGTCGATAGCTCTAGAGGCAAAGTGTAGTTGCAAAAAAGGGTGGGTGTTATTTGCAGTGCATATTTATAGCGATGAAGGTAAGGAGGATGAGGATGAAAATATATTAATAAGGTACCCAATCCTACATCAGTTTTAGGATGTGTTCCCAACATAGATTTTAGAGTTGGCACCTCACATGGAAGTGGAATTTTCTATTGAGTTGGTACCAGGGGCAACACCAGCATTGAAGGCACCATACAGGATGAGCACTCTAGAGTTAGTAGAGTTGAAGGTGTAATTGAAGGAAATCCTTGAAAATGGATACATTAGGCCAAGAGTATCACCATGGGGTGTGCCAGTGTTGTTTGTGAAGAAGAAGGATGGTACTCTCAGGATATGCATTGATTATAGGAAGTTGAACAAGGTAACTATCAAGAACAAGTATTTGTTGCTGAGGATTGATGACTTGTTTGATTAGCTGAAGGGAGTAGCAATGTTGTCAAAGATTGACATGTGATTAGGATACCATCAGGTACACATCAAGGAATTATGGGACATTTACAAGGCAAACTTCCAGACTAGGTATGTGCATTATGAGTTTGTTGTAGTTCCATTTGGTTTGACTAATTCTCTAGCTACATTTATGTGCTTGAGGAATAGTATGTTGTGTCCTTATTTGGGAAAGTTTGTTATTGTACCCATTGATAACATATTGATATATTCTAAGAATGAGGAAGAACATGTCGAACACTTAACAACAATATTGATATTACTGATAGAGCATCATTTGTATGCTAAGCTCAGTAAATGTAGTTTCTTTTATAAGTTGGGACATGTTGTTTCCAATGAAGCAGTAATAGTGGATCCAAAAAATATAAGGGTTATCATGGAGTGGGTAGATCCTAGAAATGTGGATGAGGTAAGATCATTTATAAGGCTAGCAGGTTATTATAGGAGGTTCATTAGGAAATTCTCTCGCATTTCATATCCTATTACTTCACTACAAAGGCAAGGTAAGAAATTTGAATGGACAGAGGAACGTGTAACCAATTTTGAACAATTGAAGCAGTTTTTGACAAATGCTCCAATGTTAAAGATTGGAGATCTAGAAAAAGAGTTTGTGGTGTGTACAAATGCTTGCAAGAGAGGACTTGGTGGAGTCCTTATGTAGGAAGGACATGTAGTGTGCTATGAATCATAGAAACTGAATGAGAATGAGTAGGATTATCTAACACATGACCTTGAGTTGGTCGCGATCATCCATGCATTGAAGATGTGGAGGCACTATCTTCTTAGCAGGAGGTTTGTATTGATGAGTGATCATAGTGGATTGAGGTATTTATTAGATCAAATGAATCTGAATGTTAGGCAAGCTAGATGGTTGGCCACGTTCAATGAGTTTGACTTTGAGATTAGGTACATCAAGGGTAAGGAAAAGAAGCTTATAGATGCTTTTAGCATGAGGATATAGGTGAATCATATAGTAACTACGAGTTCTTATGAGACAAGCTTATAGGATTGGATCCTATAGGTAAGACAATAGGTTAACAAGTCCATGGAGCTTAGGAAAAGGTTAGTGTTGGCAAGAAAATATTCCCTAAGGTAAGGGTTAGCAACCTCAACATATCAAAGGCAGACTATCAAGACGAAACATACATTCAAACAAGCAAACTATGAAAACTACTAAATTTGGGTTTAAGAGAAGTACCGTAGGTCCTATGTTTGATGTTGATCTCATAGGGTCCAAACCCTCTGCTTCCTCCAAAGTGATCATACCTACAACACAGTTCATAGAAGCATATACATAGCAAGTAGTTCAAAGTGTGTACATAAAAAAAATGTTAAATCATCAAGAATAAATATATAAGTCATGATATGTTAGACATGAACCATAAAAAAATGAGATCATAACATTTAAATAACAAGACAAAGCTTATTTATTGATATTAGCAAATAGGAGTGGAAGAATACAACCTAATCTGAACACGACACCGAGGAAACTTGTTGATCAGTGGTTGTCATTGATGTCAACCCAACCAGCACCAGGGGATGCCATGATCTCGCATGGGAATTTTAACTTGACAAATTAATCTATTTTGAGTCAAGGATATTCTAGATGGATTATACTCGTCGAGATGTTTCCATTGATATATGGAATTCCACGTAATTCTTCACGGTTTGAGAGATATTCATGTTTGAAGTTAGTAACCATAGTTAGTGGGCTAAAACCCTATGGGGTTGTGGCATGGCACTCATAATTGGTTGTGGTCATTGAATAGTCAATAATTAATAATGTTGTTTTTTCTCCTAAAATCCCTCCAACTTTCAGTTGCTAAGGACCCTCTCAACTTAGGACACATATAAATAGTGACCTTCATATCCTCCTCTAGCAGAGATTTTGTGGCTTCAAACAGGTCATCATGGAATGTTTGCTATAACTTGTTTTCTGTGACACTTCAAAAGGTGAAATTAAAACCCATTCGAGACAAAATTGCGATGAACCTCTTGACGTAATTTTAGATCTTGTTCGCTATATTTTCAAAGATATGATCTAAGGAAATTAGGGTTTGTGAAGGCTCCCAAATTCCATGTCAAACACGTGACATTGGGAAAATCATCATAACTTCCGCACTGAGCATTGGATTCAAATTTCATAAATAGTGGTATAAAGAGGAAGGAATTTAGTTTTTTTGGTATCCTTTTCAGGGCTGAATGTCGCAATAGTGACACGTGGCACTTCATGCAAGTTCACTCTACTAAACTAGTCTATAATCAAGTCATTGTGGGTGACTGGTCATAACTCTTTCTTGAAGACTCCAATGTTGATCACACCTATGGGGTTGGAACGAGGAGTCATAGGGATACCACATGACACAATTTCAGACCCTAGAGATTTGAAATTACATTGGTACAATAGATTCAATATCAAGTGCCTACAAGGCAAGAAAAAGCATGCATTCAAGGATCACTGTAGTAAGGACCACACATCAATAGTCAAGGGTAAGTCTCCTACAACAAGGTATGTATGATTAGTGTTTACATTTAATTTTTTAGTATCATCTCCGACAAATGTTTTTATAGGACAACATAAGAGTATACAGTGTCTCGGTTATGTCTCTATATGTCACAATTAGTTTTGATACCACATTTCAGATGTCCTATTCTTGATACTCTACATTTGATGCTACATATTCTTGATGCTACTCCAATTCTACTAAATCTATATGATGTTGTAAGTTCATGTTACTTGTCTTTTCATAGTTGATAGAATGGTCTTTGTTGTTGTACTTAGAACTTGGTCCATCACAAGTCTAGGGTTTGTCATCAGTTTTTATTGTATATATCTTTAGGCTAGTTTTGGATATAGTCTTGCATAGAGTCCAAGCCTATATCAAGAGTGGGAGCCTTCATCTACTGTTGCAACAAGTCAACAACAAAAGTGACAAGCACACTTCAAGTACGCATTGTAATTTTAATTTTAATTTATTCACTATTATGCACTTACATGTTTTTTACAAGCAGAGGTAAGTTGAAGGGTATTTTGTTTTGTTTTGGGATTGGTTTCGCCGATCAAATTTTGCATGTAGGTAAAATAAGATTCAAGTACAACATCAAGTAAGAATTCATGAGAAAAAGTATAAAATCAAAGGAAGCATTGTAGTGGGACATCCTTGAAGACAGGGCAACCATCCTGATATCGTGAAGTATTGTTAAGGCCAAGAGTCATCATTGTAAAGTTGTAAAAGAGTCATCATTATAAAAGAGTCATTTGTAAAAAGGTCATCATTGTAAAGTTGTAAAAAAGTCATTTTTAAAGAGTCATCATTTTAAAGATTATAAAATAGTCATTTGTGAAAGAATTATTTTGTCTAGAGTCGAAGAGGCAGTGTTGGGAGGTATATGAGTCATTGTTGGGATGATGTCATGGAGCCTCCCTTTAGAGTTTCACTTGATGACTGCACACACTCGGGTTCACTCTGTGAGCTTGTGTGAGTCCTTGCATCTACCTTGCTTGTTTGTTTCATTGAAGTTTCTGCATGTAGGTGCCTAAGTCATCATTGCGACCATGTTCTGGTTATGCTCAAAGTCTTCGCTTTGTATGTGCTTATTGTGTTTGATATGAAAGCATATGTCGCACTCACACACAGAGTCACATTCACTATCATGTAAGTGCCATCTCGATCAATGAATGGTCAATCACAAGTGTCACACTTGTCACTTGCACCATCGGTTAGTCATGTTGAACATGTGCATCAGAGTGGTTTGGGTCATTTCATCGTCGGTCATGTGGGTGTGTGTTTGTATGATCACCTATGCATCTTTTGATCATTCACACACTCAGTCATTTTGCTGAAGTTCTGACGATTAGAATCCTCACTTACAATCGAACCATCACCCTACCTTCGACTCGATTGAATGTCAACAAGAACATCATAGAAGCACCAAGATAGTCCTTCCAAGTTGTGCTGCCCGCAAGTAATCTCAATCAACTCTCATGTTGGCCTCCTGGATAGTTAGACGAGGAAGTCACCCTGAGATTCACTCCCCTCAAAATTTTCATAGAGACCATTGAACTCACCCATTCGACTGACTGAGGAAATTGCGATGACAAGACAGACATACACCAAGTGCCTATCCCTGTTTCCTTTAGAAAATTGTGCAGTTTTCCTAGTTAGTCATCTAGGCAGTCAACCGACTGTTCATCTCAGAAATTGTGTAGTGCTCATGAGTAGGGCTTCCATTTCCCATCAATTAACTCAACTTAGAAATTTCCCAGAGGTGATAAGGAGGCTGACCTCCCGGCCTTAGTGTAGTTTTCCTAGCCAGTAGCTCCTAGCAGCAGAGTGCCTGTTCCCTCCAGGAATTACATAGTTTCTGCTGCCAGTGATTGAGCAACCAACTACCAGTTCCATTTTGGAATTGCACAGTTTTGGTTGCTAGCGACCCCAGTAGCCAACTATTAATTCCCTCTGGGAATTGCACAGTTCTGGATGCCAGTCTCTCGAGCAGTTCCCCAGAAAAACTACGCAATCCCTTCCTGCTAACCCTTCGTGCAGCCCAGCCCGTTCCTTTGGAAAAATACGCAAATCTAGCTGTCCAGCCCTTGTTGGCTATTCATTTTGGAAAATTCACAGAACATGCATACCCTACTCTCCTACAGCCTAGACTGTCCCTCCCAATTTTTGCGCAATTTTGCCTCCCAGCTGAGCTAGACCTTGTAGACAGTCACTGTCGACTTAGATTGTCTATCTCCATCTCTGAGTGACTCTTTCATAGTTCTCATCAGCAATTCCCTGTAGCCATCATCCTGCATCGCAGCTTTGTTTCCTCTCCTGATCACCTGCATCTGAATGATCATGTGTCATGGTAGACTAGGAGGTTTTGGATTTGATGTCGTCTCGTCATGAGTGAATGTAGGTACAGGTACACCAAAAAACATGTCAGGACGAAGAACATGATGAACGAAGGGAGCGCATGTAGATGGACATGTTCACCAATAGACGAACAAATGAAGCATGCAAAACGGATGAACACAACAAACATGCACCTTCGCGAACAAGTGAGCATGTCAAGCCTTTCAACATGAAATCAAGGAATAAATGCTAAAGCTCCATCAATTGAACCAAGGACCATCAAATACTCTATGCACTTTGCCATGCGGAGGTGAAGCTATGATAAACCATGAAGACATCCATCACTTAGCAGCACTGTAGCTCGACATGCACTCCAACAGAAACACGAATGTACCAACATTGTCATGTCAAGTCATAAGTCATGTTGCCCACATATCCACTATGGGCTTGTTGTCAATCAATGTGATGTAACGTGGAAGTCCAATAGACCCACTTGTTGAACATAGAGTCATGTAAGTCAAAAAGTCATGGAAGTCAGATGGTCATGAGGGTAGTCGAACAACCGCAAGGGTCAGTTTCACCCTTGGCTATAAATACTCCCCTCATTTGTACATGAAAGGACTTTTCACTTGAACCCCTCCACATAGCCAAGAGAGTTTGTAATATTTCCTTTAAGGAGTAAGTAGGGCTCCAATGCCCTACTAACAGGGTTAGTGATGTATGGTGTAACAATGTGTCTTAAAACTTTCTCTTAATTCAAAAACCTATTAACAAGTTAGCACATTTTCGCACATGTATTGTATTTGTTGTAAGGCTGATCTTTAAGACTTGTAATGCATGTCGCTTTAACCTGTGTTCTACATTTGAACTGATTCATTTGTTGTAATGCATAATATATTAATTGAAATGTGTTGTATATGCTATTAATGTTGTCCCGTATGTGTCGACTACTCTGTCAGACATCAAACAAACCTTTCACATGAACCTTCCTATAACAACTGTTGCGCTCATTCAAACTATTCTGTGAGTGGTGTAAGTGTTATCTTACCTTGTATGTTGTGACTGCCGCATCTAAGTGGACTGCTCTACCGGAAGCTGTGTATGTCCTTTATGTTGTGGTTTCCTAGCTGAGTTGGGACTGATCCCTTTCAACCTTGAACTCACCTTCACCTTCTTCCCCTCATAGTGAAAGAACCATTGACACAATTACACTTACACTGACCAGGCACGTGAAGCTCACTTCTCAAAGATAAAGCGAACCACTCTCTTGTGTTGACAAGAAAGAGTTGAGGAAAATCGTTAAAATAATGGCAAACGGGCCATCATACTGGATGGGACTCTCACACCAAAAAATGTGAGGTCTAGTTGGGACTTCATACCGGGGTGATCCCCTGAATGTTGGCAGGTCCAACACCATAAAGAATTCTGGCACTAGAAGGAGGGAAACCAGTTGTGCATGGCTGAAATTCTCCTCACACTCACTTACCAACCATCTGGTCAAGGCAGTAACTTGCACTCCCTCTCTCATGACTCAGTAGTTGGTTACTCCTCACCTCCTAGAATTGAACATGAGATTTCATATCAACACCTTCGCTCCGTCTCTCCCATCACCTGCCATTTCACGAAAGAAGTCGGATTGATCCCAGGTATACAACACCTTCCATATGTATCAAAGAAGTCAAAGGCCACTCCCATGTGAGTTGTGTGTCATTGGTGAAAGAAGCAGTCCTTTCCACACTTGAAGGTTTGGAAGAAGCTATTGAAGATGGAGAGGAACCTCTGGTCTTCCAGCAAGGTGAATAAGACACTCTTGTGATCTTGGGATCAAACTCTAGTACAAGAGGTAGAGGAGAAGGGAACGAAGGAGGTGGAGGTGGATTAGGACCAACAGAATCAGAGCCAGTACCATTAGACTCTGAAAGAGAGGAAGAGGATGAAGAGGAAGAAGAGATGGCTAACCCAAATCCTGAATGGATGACACAGGGACCATTGTCTCTCTTGGCTGTTCTACACAAGATGCTGAAGCGAACAAAGAGAATGAACATCAAGTTCAACCCTGATAGCATGGTGAAGGTAGAAGATCATTTGGACAACTTCTACCTGCAGCTACAGAACCTTGAGGTTGGCATGATGATATAGCTTGTAGATTGTTCCCATGTATCTTAGACGGTCACGTAGCTACGTGGTATCACAAGATTCCACCAAACTCCGTATAGAACTGGGGTGCATTCAAATGCATGCTCCTTGAAAATTTTGCTGATGACAAGACCCCAACTATGTTACTGAAGGAATTAGGTAGCCTGAAGATGGAGGGGAAAGAAAAGGTAAAATATTTCAACTAGAGGTTTACATGCATATTGAAAAAATTTGCGGCAGACACCAAACCTCATGATTGCATCACTGTTGATTACTACATGTCCGCACTGTCGACCTGCATTGCGCAGTTCGTCAACTGAGATGCGAAACCAACACTCTTGGAAAACTTCAAAGAGGCTATTGTTGTCAAGAAAGACCTGTGCGTGATTGGACTCATCAAGGATGATGAACCAACATAGGACTCCAAAGATGTGAGCAAGAAGTTCGAAGAAATGACGAGAAATGGTAGAGACAAGGAAATAAATGATATTGAAACCCTCACTCACCTTGTCAAGAACTTAAAAACTAAAGTGTCCAAGATTAAACAACAGAAAATAAACACATTTGCAAGGAGCTATCCACTTAAACAGAAACAGGGAAGCAACTCATCAGGAAGCAACTGGCCCACTCACGAAAATGTGCACAACTCTATTTTCAATGTCGATTAGTGCATAGATCCTGAGTTCTTTTCATTCCATGACGAACATCAACCCGAGAACTTCTATTTGTATTGGAAGTGGTTCGCAAACTCGGTATACAGTCATACACTCGATGTAGATAGCAGTATGTAGAAGTAATCAGATGACAAATATTATGGTGAAGGTATTGCACCTGTTGAAGCATCAAGTTCTGGGCATGTCATGAATGCATATCAGTGCTCGCAAGCAGTTCCAAAGGTAAACACTAAGAAGCATCCCCTAAGAAAAAATGACCATTACAATATTAGGAGTAAAGGGGCTCCCCGTACACTTGGGGAAATGCAAGAGAAGATGAGATTGCTAATAAGGAAGGCTAATCCACTAGATGCCCCAAAGCAAAAAACACAAGACAAGTCCAGGAAGACAGCGGCGACCAAGAGTACTTCCATGAGCAGCAAACTGCAAAAGACTCTGCCGAACAACACAAACATCTATTCTACCCTGGACACCTCGATAAGTCTACCACCTTTGGATTACAACATTGTTGATGACATGAAGAAAACTTGAGAAAACATTAGTTTGTTCGAGTTGGTTAAGATCCAGAGTTAGCAAGGTATCCTAGTGCGCGCACTGGGATTGACAACAACAGACTACGCAATCTTTACCAGCAAGGTAGCAATCACACCTCCCAGATCACTTTCCACTATGCTCAATACACTCTGGATGGAAGAAGCACACTCAAGTTTCCCCCCATTCCTGCTATCTTTTCAAATTTTCAACTGCAATGTTCACAACTATCTAGTTTATTTTGGCGTAGTAGCAAATGTCATGCCACTCTCCATTGTGAAAAAGATCAATGCATGATGGAGCGAAACATCTGCATGAATCATCTAAATTGATTGAATATCAATACCATCCATTGGTGAACTACGAGATGTGATCATCCAACTATCTCATGATGGTTGAGTCCACCAATGCATCAACATAGTGGTTGTAGACATCCTAGAAGCATACGGTCTACTTCTCAGCAGAGATTGGTTTGACAAGCTAGACGAATATTTTGCTATAGACTGGTCTCACATGTGGCTTCTATATAAGGGAAAATACCACCAAATCTGGGTAGATTCCAAGAGATACATGAAACATAGTATCACTTCCCTTAATGGAGAGAATGAACCATTGGCCTTTTTAGAACTCATGATTGGCAACTGCCTCCTGGAAAACACATTTGAGTGTTATCTTGCATGGCTAGCTCCAACCTCATCAGACACGCAGTTCAGACTCCTTCATTGCCCAACTGATGGTAATGAAACTTCTACAATTTATTTCTTTGATAGTAGTAGTAGTAGCTACAATAGTAGCAACAATAGTACTAGCGTGCCAAACGGTCCATGTATAGATGAGCCGTGGGCCATGAGTCCCGACGAATTAGAAGCACATGATGGCTCAAGGACTGAGTGTACCTTAGTCATCCAAAACAACAAACAATGCATTATTTCGAGCTGTGTGAAGTTTGAAGGCACAAAAAATGATGCTAAGCATGAAGCACTTAGGTTGAACACATAAAGGATCAACACTACAAATGAACGGAGCAACCTGGAAACCTATCATGATCCGAAGATAGCTAGTCTTGGTACAAGCTATACACTATGGCAACAACAAAAATTTGATCGCTTAACCAAACAGTATCGGGATGGGTCTATATGAGCAGATGATGACCTGAGTACACATTACATGCAAGCAATGCAACTCAGGATTCCAGGTAAAGGAGGAGACAAGCCATTACAGTGAAGACCAGGTAACACATGCGTGTTGTTTGCACTCCTTATAAGGAAAAAATTGACTAACATTTTGGATGATCGAATTACTTGCAAAGCTTGTCATCTTACATGGTTTTGTAATTTGAATCCCGCACGTAAGAAATTGGGAAAATTTGCTTACGCATTGACTTCATAAATCTGAACCCATCCCGAAATAAAAACAACTACCTTGTGCCATCATCTAAGCCCATGTTGCACACAATACTTGAAATAGTGGTGTGGTATTCACTTGAAAGTCTTCTGGAATGCCACTGGGTTCCAGTAGTGGAGCCTAGTGGACTTGCACTGGTCTACAAGGATCTTGGCCCACACATGTATCATTGCAATCACCGGGCAGGAAGATTGACAACCTTCTTGCCAATGACCAAGAGCTCAAACATTATTTTCAATAGGTTGGGTTGTGCCCATGCTATGTACATAGTTTACTTGCTACTTGTTGTTTTCATTTAGTTTATTTTGCTTATTGCCTTTGCTTTCTCTTTGTTTGATTCTGCTTACTATCTTTGTGTACATTCACTTTGTTTGTTTGATATATTACTATTTTTGTTTCCAGAAATAAGTGTTGCCAACTACTACGTTTTGGCTTTTGAATAGAGTATGTGGCTGAAATTTGTAGAGACTTGTGACACTACAACCCTTGGCCAGTCTTGTGTCTGTCTTATCTGTGCTTAGTTATAACCTGTAGTCGATGAAGTCTTCATAGAAAATATGAACCACTTGCAAGGAAATTTTTGGTCCAACCATGAACTTGTGTCCACATTAGGAAGCCCCATGCCTATACTCAACCTTCTGCTCTTTGTGTTCAATCTCATCCAACTAGTAGAAAGAGAGAAGGGGAAAATACGAATGAGGAAATCTATTTCAGAGATCTTACATGCTTCTCTGAAGGAACAACATCTTATGTTGTCAATAAATTGAGATCCCTCTTTCGCCCCAAAAATAAATAAGTGCCTATGCACAGTATTCTTGAAAAATACAAAGGCAAAGGAAGATAAAGGCTTCCTGTGCAACGAGGTGAAGCATGCAACTCCACCAGGGTACTGAACAGGCTTGCTGGAAGTGGAGCAATGTGTGTGTTCTCCAACCCTGTTGGCAGCAGAGCAACACTATAGATGAAAACTTATATTCTGAAATTTTTTCAACTCGCGAGCTAAACTACCCTTCCCAGATTCAAAACACTATGATCAAGTTGAACTATTTATTTTTTTTGACTAAATTGGCAAAAGGCGAAGCATGTATGTCCATGGGGTATGTGGGGAAGCCAAAGTAACCTGCACAATGATTCAATACTCCCCAAAATACCAAGGCCATATGCTAGCAATGAACTGAAATAGAGAAGCTGGAGTTCTACTAGTGTGTCACCAAGTGTTGTAGCAACTACAACCACCCTCCAAAATTTTGGCTTGCACCCAATTTCGAAGCATCCCTTGAGAGTTTCACTGGATGACTGCACACACTCGGGTTCACTCTGTGAGCTCATGTGAGTCATTACATCCACCTTGCTTATTCATTTCATTCAAGTTTCTGCATGTAGGTGTCTATGTCATGCTTGCTACCATGCTTGGGTTATGCTCAAAGTCTTCGCTTTGTATGTGCTTGTTGTGTTCGTTATGAAAGCATCTGTTGCACTCACACATGGATTCACATTCATTGTTGCACAAGTATCATCTCGATCAATGAACGGTCAATCACGAGTGTCGCGTTTGTCACTTGCACCATTGGTCAGTCATGTTGAACATGTGCATCTAGATGGTTTGGGTTGTTCCATCATCGAGTCATGTGGGTGTGTGTTCATATGATCACCTATACATCTTTTGATTTTTCATAGACTTAGTCATTTTTCTGAAGTTATGACAACCAGACTCCTCACTGGCAGCCGGACCATCACCCCACCTTCGACTCAATCGATTGTCAACCACAACAATGCAGAAGCACCAAGCTAGTCCTTCCAAGTTGCGCTGCCTGCAAGCAATCTCAATCAACTCTCATGCTGGCCTCCTGGACAGTTGGACCTGATAGTCACCTCAGCATTGACTCCCCTCAATTTTTTCATAGATTCCATTGACCTCACCCATTTAACTGATTGAGGAAATTACACAGACAGGATGTACATACACCAAGTTCCCGTCCATATCTCCTTCAGAAAATTGCACAATTTTCCCAATTAGTCATCCAAACTGTTGACTGACTATTCATCTCAAAAATTACATAGTGCTCATGAGCAGGCCTTCCACTTCTTATCAGTCAGCTTAGCTCAGAAATTGCACAGAGGTGATCAGCAGGCCAACCTCTCGGGCTCAATGCATTTTTCCAAGCCAAAATCTCCTAGCAATAGATTGTGTGTTCCCTCTAGGAATTATGTAGTTTCTAATGGTGAGTACCAGTATTGCATCAAGAATGCTACAACTCCTGGGCTGCCAACTTTACTTTTATCAACCCGGTAGTTCGTAACAAACTTGGAAGCATTGGTGCTATATGCACAAGTACTAGTTCTCACTACAGGTTGTCACTTGGTCAACCAGTGCGAGATCACTAGGAGCTCAAGCCAACTTCTATAGATTTGAGAAGAAGCTCTATGTGTGATGAAAGGAAAGAAATATTACTCTACAAATGCTATTCTACCTGCAGAAAGGAGAAATACTAGAATGTAAAGCAAAACCTAGTAAACCCTAATTAACAAGCTAATTCTACTTTTGCCAAAAACATTATGAAAACCATGAAACAAATGGCATTACCTACTCAAGGAAGTAAACAACATCTAACCATGTTATTTCTGGAAGTAAATAGGAAAAAAACATATTTTTGGTTTTTTATGTGTTTTTATGTGAATTTAACATGCATCTAATTTATTGTGTGTGAGTGTGGCAGCGAACAGGTGGTGTTAGAAGGTGGTTTTGGAGCTTGGGAGGATGTAGGATGGCGTGGATGGGTCCTAGGATGTCTTAGGTGCCCTTCTAGAGGATTTTACCACACTCGACCTTCAAAAGAAAGCTTACAGGAAAAACAACAGGAGGACACAAGAAAACTATAGGAGGGAAACAGGGAAACTACAGGAAGCCTACACGAGGAGGCCGAGAGCAATTTTCACTATTTTGAGGGTGTGAGAGTGGGTGGAAAATGTGGATGAAGGTTGGAACGAGGTGTTAGGGTGCCTAAAATTTACCATGAATCACTAGGAGAGAGAAAGATGATTGGCTTTGCTCAAGGAGAGAGGAAGAAGTTTTATGAAAAATGAAGGAAACTAGGGAAAAATTGAGGTGAGGTTTGGGAGACCTCTGGGGCATGGATCAGATGGAGAGTGTGATTGTTGGTAAGATGACCTATTTTTGGAAGAGATCTACTACATAGAAACTAACAGTCAACCAAGAAAATCAAGCAATCAATGAAATGAGTGCATCCTAGAAAAAATAGAGTTTTGCATTAAAATGGCCTAAACTATGATGTATAGAAGGAAATGTTGGGAAATGTTGTAAGAAAGGAAGCATGAAAAAGGATTACTACAAATTGGGAATTGAAAATGATAAAGAAGATTGAAATTAAAGCAAAACTGGATAATCAACCTACTAGAGAGCTGCAAACACTAGAAGTCCTAGGAATGAGGAAAATCTTTGTTTTTGGGGCAGTAAGAGAGTCTTGGCCTCAAATCATGGTCCTAGAGGGAGGAAGAGATGCCAAGGCACTATTTCTAGCCTTTTGAATCTTCTCTAATCATTACTTAACCTGCTACAAAAATCACAAATGGAAGCAAGCTACTAAATCATCAAAAGCAACCTATTCTTAAGCATAAGAGAAATACATCTCACAACGAACTAATTTACAAGCTGAAGTAAAGCATAAAAATAAAAGTAAAGAGAAGCTTGGCTGCTTGGATTGGGCCCTAATCCAAGAGCTTCAGCCCTCTGAGGTAACTTAATGCTAGCTCAAAAATGATTCAATCTTCTTTATCAAAAAATAGCAAGATTACATAAAACCGTCATAAAATAGTAAGCTTGAAATTTGAGCAGAGTTTACACAAGCAAAAAATCAACCCTAGTGAGGCCCTAAGCCTCTCTACTTATACATATGAAGCTATCAATAACTTCCTTAAAATCAGGGAGGCTTGGCTACCAAAAATCAAGATAACTATCAATCATCTTCCACTTGCTCGACTGCCTTCTAGTGCATGATTTAGTTGCTTGTACTCTGAGCCGAATAAAGGGGAATTCGAAGTGAGGAGCAATAAATGAGGGGGATTCCCTCCTATAAGTCCTATCCTATGTCTACTTCGAGTCATTGCTATAGTTTTAACACTATATCCTTGACTTTGACCTCGAAATCCATCAATAATCTGCATTAAATACATGTTATACCACATGGCATAATTACTAACTCAATTCACCCTATAAGCATAAATATAATAAGAAAATCATACAATAAGCTAAGAGAATGGTTGATCTGACTAGGTTAGGAGGTAAAATGAGCCCATATAATTACCCATTTATGAGGCTCATCATCAACCCCCTAGTGAAGGTGTTGGTCATCCTCTGAGCAACCTATTCAATATCTTGGTCTTTGATGGCCCTGGTGGCCTCCCTAGCATTCTAGGCTTCTAATGTGGTCTACTCATGTTCTCCATAAAATCCTGCCTTTCTGTCTATGTCCTTCCACTTCTCCTCTTCTTCTTCTCTTCTACCTTACAACATGCTTAATATGAGTGGAGGACTCAGTTTGAGGCCAATCCAGTTGACCTTTAGCCTTTGCATGGAGTGCTTGTACATTGGCACTCTTTTCAATGTCTCCCTCAGCTTGATGGGGGAACGATATTCTCTGATCTGCAAGTTGTAGGGTAGGGTGTTCCAACTTCTCATGCATGTGTGCACACAGTCATCCCCAAGTAGCCTAAGCATATCTTCAAAGTGTGCAATGGTTTGTTCTTGATTGGATAGATATTTAAGGGCGAGCTGAGGGTCATTGGCAAGTAGTTTGTGTGTGTTGATGAGTGCCATAAGATTTGATGGCTTAACTCTTATCATCAATGGTTCACTCTACTCTTTTATTAACAATATTTTCATTTCTACTACCCTCAATTCTTCATGGTTCATCCATGACGCGATGGCCATTAATTGCAGATCCCCTAGCTTGGCATTGGGGTCCCACACATTCAAGTCTGTGAGGGCCATGTTGTGTAGATAGAACTTTGCAATATTTTCTTTGTCCTTAGAGGTGCTTTGGTCACACAAATCCATGAACTGCCTATAGTCTTGGAAAGGCATTATGCCTCTTTCTGCCAAAGTTTTTAGTTGGAATTGAAGCCATTGATCCTTTAGATAGAGGCCATAAGATTTGGTTGGTGTTCTATATTGTAATGCTTTTATGGATAAGCTAGCCATGTATGCCAAATGAGTCTCTTTCTCCTGCAACTGCCTCCTTAGTAATTCATTCTCATTCTCAAGGTGGCTTCTTATAATGGCTTCTCTGTCTCTGAGAGCACTCAATTCCCTGCCCATTTCCCTAGGCTTCTCTTACATGTGGCCAATATCCTCAACTCCTTTGGACTTGGCTATATGCATCCACCTATGCATTCTCACTCTCTCCTTTTCCAAATCGAAAAATAGTGGAATTGCAAATTTTTGTGAGATTATCTTGCCTCCCTCAAGTAATCTATAATAGGAGTCAAGATTAGGCTAGGGGTCAGGTTCTTGTAGCTCTTGTGCTTCCTCTTTCACCTCTGGCTGTCCTCCTATCTTTTCCTTCAGTTTTTATGTTTCTTGTAGTTTGGACAGTGTCTCCTGTAGGACTGTTTT
Source organism: Pinus taeda (assembly GCA_000404065.3). Taxonomy (NCBI): domain Eukaryota; kingdom Viridiplantae; phylum Streptophyta; class Pinopsida; order Pinales; family Pinaceae; genus Pinus; species Pinus taeda. The sequence continues at coordinate 22,241 of APFE030312759.1, forward strand.
AGCCTCATGTAGGTCTGGTTTGGGGTCCTATAGAATTGCCTTTCCCTTCCATGTAGAAGATCTTGTAGTCCTCCTTTCATAGGTTAAGGGTGTCTTGGAAGGAGATTCTTTCACCTTGACAGATGGTGAATCGTCAATGTTAATGGGAGTCTTTGATGAGGGCTGAGGTTTTCCTGTTTTAATTATGGTACTCTTCCTTTCCCTGAAATACATGGAGGTTTTTCTTTTCCTCTTCTGCTTCTACTTGACTAGTGTACCGAGGGAAGTGAGGGTAGTTGCTGCTTCTCTTTCCAAAGTTTCAAGGGACTCTTCTCTTGGCTCTGCCCTCTCTGCCTCCTTTACTCCCTCTTCTATCTCTTTTTCTCCCTCCTGCTCTGTCTCTTTTTCTACCACCTGTTCTATCTCTTCAACTCTCCCCTCCTCTATTTATTTTCTTTCCTCCTTCCTCTCTTACTCTGCTATGTCACCATTAGCTTCATCTTCTCCTCCTTGATATTCTCCCTCCTCACTAACGGCAGGATTGACATCAAGGGTTAATACCTTCATGTCATCCTCAATTGTCATATCTCTGAAAAATTTCCATGCTATAGGGATTGTAAGGGTATGGAGAGATTCTTCTACTATGATCTTGATTAGGCCATGGTGAGCTAGCTGCTGTGAATTTCCTTCTTGTACATTGGTGCTAGATTCAATGAGGGAGTGAAGGAGAAAGTAAGGGATACTGAACTTTTGATGTGCTGGGGTATCCATGCCATATCTCAATTCTTGGAGGATTCTGAAATGATATCTATAAACAATGCTATGCCTCCCCTCACAAGAAATGTATTTGATCACTTGGTAGCTAAGATCATCCCAGGGATATGGTACACTAGCCCTCCTAATTCCATTTTTTTCTTCAACAGGGGTTTCATTATCTTGGAAAAATTTCCTCTTGGCAGCTTGGCCAATTGGTTTCTCATCTTTCCTCCAAGGCAGCCCAAGAGGAAGGGTAGTGACCCTACTGATGAATTCAAGGGTTATTTCAATGGAGAGGCCTCTAATGGTTACAGTAGCATGATTTCTTGTGTGAGGGACCAGAGAGAGAGAAAATTAATGGGCAATTTCATCATCAAACCCTCCAAACTTCTCAAAGAAATTCATCTAGTTTGCCCTTGTAAATATTTCCACCACTTGAGGATGTGCATGGAGTCTAGCGGAATTAGTGGGCTCTTTTCTCATAAACCCCCCATGTCATATGACCTGTACTTCTTTTGAAGGACTAGATATGGAGGTGGAGATAAAGAATTTTGAGTGAAATAGAAAAACAGAGGTGACTATGTGTTTTTTTTTAAACAATTTTTTTTTTTTTACCCTCTTAAAGACTCATTTT
>APFE030312759.1:23810-37630 GCA_000404065.3 Pinus taeda
TGCGCCTGTAGAAAATGCCAAGAGAAAAAGTATGGAGGAAATCAATGGAGGATGGTGGATACGAGCCTGTGAGGGCATAAGAAGACTACTGTGTGGCTGAGTTATGAGGAGAAACTGAAGAAAAGGTAGTGAGAATGCACGAGGAGGAGAGCTCATTACCTTTTATGGCTGTTTTTGGTTATGAGTATTGAGATGGCAAGGTGTATGTTGCCCAAATTAGGACCATTGGTCCCCACCTACTTGGTCGTCATGAGCACCCTCGTAATCATCACCTCATTATTTCATTGGAGTTAACTCTTCCTCCCACTACCTGTCCTTCACATCTTTTGCTTGAGTTGATTGTGCACACGTGTTGGTGGTATCTCGCTTAAGTGGAGTCAACTAAATGAAGGTGGCCAAGTTAATTGGCCACCTTTCCATCTTTTGATTTCAACCATCTCATTGCCTTCATATGATTCCTAACTACACAAATGCAGATAGAGGAGTGACTTAGCTACTTACCTGTAATCCAATTGTATTTGCTGCCATCGCATGTGAGGTGCTTCGACTTTCTCTGTTGCATGCATTCATTTTCCCTCATGCATGCTATCTCTACTTGCTGATGTGCTATTGTGTGCTTTTGTAGGTTCTTATTTTGTTGGAACTAAGCTGCATGTGCCTTTTCAACCTTCAGATTTGTTGTCCCTTACTGCTGGTGCTAGACTTTTATAGGATCAGCTACTACATGAATTCCTACAGGAGCTCTTGTAGTTGCTTCTCCCCTTGAAACTTCAGCTATTTCCCTGTTCTTGGAGCTCAAGAATGATCTCAGAGGTGGAGATGAATGATGGAGTGATAGTAGGTAAGCTTCAGGTAAAGTTAATGGTGCCTTTTCCTCCTTTTATTTTTTTCTTTTTTTTTTTTAAATTAAAAAACTATTTTTTTGTGTTTTTTCTTGGAAAGGAAAAAATGATAATGATGCTTAGAGTGTGATGCAGACTTGGAAATGATGGAAAGGAGGTTTTAAGATGGTAAGAGGGATTATAGGTTCCTCATGAAGCTTTTCTTATCCCTCAAAATGCCTCCTATAGACAATTTTGGCTCTCTATAATTCCTACAGGGGCCTCCTGTAGAAAAAATAGAGCCTCTTGTAGAAAACACAGTTTCGGAAGAAGAGGTATAGTGGGGTGAAAGAGATGCCCAAAAATAATGGAGGAAGGTGTGGAGAAGATGAGATGGATGATGCTATGAATGTCAGGGTCCCCTTAGCACCTTCTCCTTCTCCCTGTAGTCTTCCTGCAAACTTGCAATGCAATAAAAATTCTTTTTTTTTCTCTCTCTCTCTCTTTTTTTTTAAAGCAACTAGTGCACCTCAGAGAGGTTTTCACCTTAATTGCCTGCCCTGGGTGCCTCCAAGGGAGGTTTTCACCCAGGGATCTTATTCTTTTCCTTTCTCTCTTTTTTGACATCACTGGATTGCCTCAGAAGAGGTTACCCAATGACGGGACTCAAGCGCCTCATGGAGGTTTTCACTTGAGTCCTTATTTTTTCTCTTTTTCTTCAATGAGTGGGTGAAGTGGAAGCTAAGACATGCTCCACTACCATCACTGTTTTATTCAAATCTTTAATAAAATCTTGCTTGGGCAGGGGTTTCTTGTAGACTTTCAACCAATGTCCATTGACAAGCATGGGGATGGCTTCACCATCAATGGTTCTAATCAAAACTGAACCATTATCGTTGCATTTCTCCATAGTGTAGGGTCCCACCCATGTTTTCTGCAGCTTGCGTTTGAAATCCTTGTATCTTGAATCAGAGAGTAATGCCCAATCTCCCTCTTGGAATTGCTTCTCCCTAATATTTCTGTCATGCCATATCTTTCTCTGAAGCTGAACTACCTCTGTGTGGAGAAGGGCTTGCAATCTGTATTCATCCAATCCATTGAGCTAAAGTAATCTCTCCTTCTGTGCATGGTTGAGGTCTAGGTCCAGCTGAGTTGCCATCCTTAGGGTATTCAATTCAAACTATATTGACAACAAATCCTTCTTCCCATAGACCATTTCATAAGGTGTGAACCCGGTGGTGGTCTTCCATGTTGTGTTGTAGGCCCAAGTGGCCTCAACTAATCTGTTCGCCAGTCTTTTCTGCTGCTGCTCACTACCTTGGTTAGGATCCCTTCCAATGCTAAGTTAGTGACCTCCACTGGTCCATTGGCTTGTGGATGGTAAGGGGTGGAAGTCCAGTGCTTGATCTTATGATGTGTGAGTAGGTCTTCAATCAGGTTGGAGGTGAACTGACTGCCTTGGTCTACGACCAACTCTCTCGGATACCCAAACTTGTAGAATATCTTTTCCCTTAAAAACTCAACTACTTTTTCCTCTGTTTCTATTTTGATTTCTTTTGTCTCTACCCACTTTGTTAGGTAGTCAGTGCACATAATGATGTACTGCTTCTTCTTTGAAGGGGGGTTGATAGGCCCCACAAATTTCATGCCCCAATTTTCAAATGGCTCAAAGGTCACTTGAGGTTGCATGCGCATTTCATCCTTTCGAATGGGTTTCCCCATCCTATGAGATCGATCACACGGGCTCGTGTATCTCCTCACATCCTGATGAAGAGTGGGCCAGTAGTAGCCTGCTTGCAATATCTTGAAGGTGGTTCATTTTGCTGCAAAATGAGCTCCACAAGGCCCACCTTGATAGGTCAGGAGAATGTCAAAGACTTCCTCTTGCCTTGCACATCTTCTCAAGATATGATCTAGGCCAAGTTTGAAGAGATTGTCTCCAATCCAAGTGAAAGGGGTGCTTTTCCTTACTATCTTGCTCTTCTTCTTTCAGGATAGGTGTGGTGGGAACTATGTTGAAACCAAGTAGTTTTCTATATCAGCAAAGCATGGAGAGAGTATTGATATAGCAAATAGGTGTTCATATGGCATTTGGTCATCCACCATTCCTTCTTCACCTGCAGGAAAATTTACTCCAGACAAAAAGTCAGGTACAACATTCTCTTTACTAGGCTTATCAATAATGGTCAGGTCAAACTATTGTAGTAAAAGAAACCATCTAATAATGCGAGCATTTATTTTTGGTTTATTCATTAAATATCTAATTGTAGCATGATCAATGTGCACAGAGGTTTGATAGCCTATGATATAATTTCTGAATTTGTTTAAGGAATGCACGATAGCTAGGAGTTCCTTCTCTGTCACTATATAGTTTAACTCTTCCTTTGATAGGTTTTTTCTTATAAAGTATATGGCATAAGGTAAATTTTCATCAATTTGTCCTAAGGTTTCTCCTATTGCTTTTTTCAATGAATCTGTGTGAATGTGAAATGGTAGGGTCTAGTTTGGGCCTCTGAGAATTAGGGTAGTCACTAGCTTGCTCTTCAAGGTATCTAGGCCTTCTTAACAGTTTTCCGACCATGTGAACTCAACATCTTTTCCTAGGAGGCCAAACAAAGGAGAGACTAACTTGCTGATGTCTTTAATGAATCTCTTGTAATATCCAGCTAAGCCTAGGAAGCTTCTGAAATCTCTCACCTTTTGAGGAGGTGGGACCCTTTGGATGATGGCAATTTTGTTGGGGTCCACTTGCAGTCCTTGTTGAGATATTGCATGACCTAGCATGGTCCCTTCAGTCATAAAAAATTCACATTTTTCTAGACTGAGGGACATGTTCATTTCAATACACTTATCTAGAACTTTTCCTAGGTTAGATAAAGCTTCTTGATAGTCAGAGCCATAAGGAGTAAAATCATCCATGTATATTTCTACTGCATCATGAACCAGTTCCGAAAATATACTCAATACCACTCTTTGGAAAGTGGCTAGAGCATTGCACAAACCAAAATGAAGGACCCAACATGCAAAGGTACCCCAAGGACAAGTGAAAGTGGTCTTATATTGGTCTTTTGGGCTGATTTGAATCTAGCTGTACTCGCTAAACCCATCTAGGAAGGAGAAAAACTTTTTCCCTGCCAGACTGTCTAACACTTTATGTATGAAAGGTAAAGGAAAATGGTCCTTTGTAGTGGCTTTGTTTAATTCTTGATAGTCGAAATAGATTCTCCACTTACCATTTTTCTTTGGCACTAGCACCAAAGGAGAGACCCATTCACTATCAAACATGGGATAGATGAATCCTGCATCAAGCAATTTCTGTAGTTCTTCCATAAAAATATCTTTATGTGCTGGGTTCATCCTCCTTTGAGGCTACCTGACTGGCTTGCAATCTTCCTTGATGTATACATGATGAGTACATACTGAAGGGTGCACTCCCTTCATCTCCTTATAAATCTAGGCGAAGGCATCTAGATGTTTTCTCAGCATGCTGCATAGCTCTTTCTCTTGGGAAGTAGATGGAATGGATTGATTTTCAATGTTCTTTTTGGGCTGAACTCTATATTTTTAACACGGAGAAAAGTGGGGTCAGCCACACAGAGATTAGTTGAGGGGTTTTTTTGGGTTTCTCTTACTATATCTTCTAATGGTGATACACTGGGAGGTGGACTCTGAATCAAATTTTCAATCATATCATCCTCATCTTGCGTTTTCCCACCATGGCGATTTCTAATGTACAAAGTGGTGGAGAATAAAATTCATCCTCATCCTCCTCCTCCAACCAGAGAAGTAGATCATGTTCTAGCAAGGGTTGGGAAGGAGGATATAGGATTAAATGCTTAGACATGTGCCCATTATTTATGGTCATGTTACCAGCTCGACAACTGATTTTGGCATCAGTTGTAGCCAGCCAGGGTCTTCTTAGAATGAGAGGATACCTAGTGAGCTTTGCCTTTGGCTGGAGAACTAAGAAATCAGCAGGGTACTCCCAAGAATCAATGGAGACCATCACACCCTCCACAATCCCCTCAGGGGTCACTATGGAGCGGTCTACTAGCTGTAGCATTGTTGCAGTCTTCCTCAAGGAGCCCTGGAGGTTAATTTTGAGCATTGTGTCCTTTTAAATCACATTAATGACAACGCCCAGATCAATCAAAGTATGTGGGACCATTGTGCCGTTGATGTGGACATCAACTACTGGGCTTCCAGGGTCCAGATATTTTGGACAGATTATCTGCCCCAAGATTAGGTCGGACAATTGTCCTATGACATTGATGGTTGGGGCATTTCTCTTGTGCCTTCTCGGATGCCTAAAACACTTCTCTTTGATCAACCTATTGTAGGTAGGCACATCTTTTATGGTTTGGAGAAGTAGTATCTTCACACATAAATGTTTCAATTCTCCCAGGAGTTCAGTCTCTTCTGGGGTAGGATGGATTGTCATGGATAGTCTCTCAAGAAATGGTGGATTTGCTTTAGGTTCGATTTCCTGTTTATCTTCCTCAACCTCCCTCAGTGGAGGCTGGCTATCTGGGAGAACCTTCTTGGATCACAAGTTAATTTCTTGAATCTCCACAACATAAGTTGGGCATGATGGTTCCCCACTATACACTTGCTAAGCCTATCTATTGTTCAGGTTTATATTTGGATAGGCAGGCATTTGGGGTTGCGTTGGTGGAGTAGAAGGTAACGGTTGTGGTTGGGTAGTTGGTGGAGGCAGAAGAGCGAGAAGACAGTTTTATTGGGGCCTCCACCCCTGATGAGATGCATTCCATTGAGGTTGCGGCTGAGCATAGCATTGAAATGAATGGGTGGCTGGTTGGGCATGATATTGAGATGTGAAGGACCAAGGAGGAGGCATGGATGAGGAAGGATCGGTAGGGGAGGGGCCCAAGAAGGTGTGGAGGTGACTTGGTTGGTGTTGTAGTATGCCTGAGATGTCACTTGCATCCCTTGCTGGTATGGTCTAGGTCCATGCGGCCTCCTTTGGTTTATGTAATAGATCTATTTAGTGGCTCCTTTTCCCCCTTGGTATACAACTTTGAGAACTTATCTATAGAATGATATTCTTCACAAACTGAACAAACCTCTATAGAGTTCAATGGGCATTCATTCCTAGGATGCCTCCTGGTGCATCTAGGAAAAAAAATGGCCAAAGCCCTTTCTACTTCCTCTTGTTTTCTTTTGATATGTAAGGTATCCATTTGCATGGCAAGAGTCTACAACATCTCACTCTTGAAGTCTTCCAGCATGTTTCCAATTTTACCTTTAATGGATGAATTGGAAGAAGAAGTACTGGCCATGGGTTGACTCCCCCTACCTTTCTTTCTAGCTGTTCTAGAATGGTTTCTAAAAATAGTCTTTATGTCCTCATAGGATAGTTGGTAGATGTCTCCCCCATCTAGTAGATGGAGGGTGTCTAAAATTTCTTCCCGAATTCCCCTGAGTAGGACCAACTTTAGAGACTCAGGGTCAAGTGTACACCTAAACCCTTTTGTAACTGAGCTGGAACCTCTCTTCATAGTCTTCCAGGGATTGATCACTTCCTATGGTCATTCAAAATATTTCTTCTTTAGTATCTTTTGACCTACAATAGTCTCGATACTTGTCGTTAAAGGCCTGCTACATCTGAGCCCAAGTTGTGATGCCATTGCTAGGTAATCCCATGAACCAGCGAAGTGCTATGTCCTTGAGAGTAGAAGGGAACAATTTCAACTTTTGCTTGTCTTGTGCATAGTCATAAGTTCGATAGATGATAGCAAACTTGAACAAGAAGGTGTCAAGATATTATGCAGTCAGATCATGGAAGTGAGGTAGGGCCGAGGGACTTATATTCTTCATTTTGGTGTCCCCATTGGTATCCCGAATGGGGAAGGTACCCTCTATTCTCTCTCCATTTTCCCTATCATTTCTATTTTTAGCCATTGGCTCTAGAGGAATGTTTTCTTCTTCTTCTTCTTCTTCTACAGGTTCTTCAAATATGTCTGGTTGTTCACCTAAGGGTTCTTCTTGATTGTAGCCACCGAAGAGGAGAGAAGGTTGGCTGTGTGAAGCAATGGGGGTGTTGGGAATTTTTTTTTTTAAGTTATCTCTGCTCCTACGAGGCATGAAAGAAAATATTTTGGGTTGGTAATTTGTTTCTTTTTCCCCACACTGAGAGTACCTGTAGAAACTGAAATTGTGATTGAAAAATACAAATTGCAACTAGATGAATGGAAATTTGCAGAATTAAAAAGGAAAGCAACGAAATGCAAAACTAAAAGAAAAGAAATGACTAGTCTACTTTTTCCGAAATAAACTATTAGCAAAATGTTGCAAGGAAATAGAAGAAAACAATAATCACATAATACTCTAACGCTTCCTTGGAAACGGCGCCAAAAAGTGGTGAGTGCCAATATTGTAGCAAGAATGCTACAACTCTTGGGCTGGCAACTTTACTTTTATCAACTCGGTAGTTCGTAACAAACTTGGAAGCATCGGTGCTATATGCACAAGTACTAGTTCTCATTGCAGGTTGTCACTTGGTCAGCTGGCACGAGATCACTAGGAGATCAAGCCAACTTCGATAGATTTCAAAAGAATCTCTATGTGCGATGAAAGGTAGGAAATATCACTGTACAAATGTTATTCTAACTGCATAAAGGAGATAGATTGGAATGTAAAGCAAAACCTAGTAAACCATAATTAACAAGATAATTCCACTTTTGCCAAAAACATTATGATAACCATGAAATAAATTCCATTACCTACTCAAGGAAGTAAACAACATCTAACCATGCTATTTTTGGAATTAAATAAGAAAAAAAAACATATTTTTGGATTTTTATGTGAATTTAACATGCATTTAATTTATTGTGTCTGTGGGAGTGAACAGGTGGCATTAGAGGGCGGTTTTGGAGCTTGGGAGGATGTAGGATGGTGTGGATGGGTCCTAGGAGGTCTTAGGTGGACTTCTAGAGGCTTTTCCTACACTCGGCCTTCAAAAGAAAGCCTAAGGGAAAAACTACAGGAGGACACAGGAGAACTACAGGAGGAAAACAGGGAAACTACAGGAGGCCTATAGGAGAAGGACGAGAGAAATTTTCATTGTTTTGAGGGTGTGAGGGTGGGTGGAAAAGGTGGATGAAGGTTGGAATGAGGTGTTAGGGTGCCTAAGGTATACCATGAATCACCAAGAGAGAGAAAGATGATTGGGTTTGCTCAAGGAGAGAGGAAGAACTTCTATGAAAAATGAAGGAAACTAGGGCAGAATTGAGGTGAGGTTTGGGAGACCGATGGGGCATGGATCAGATGGAGGGTGTGATAGCTGGTAATATGGTCTACTGTTGGAAGATATCCACTACATAGAAATTGATAGTCAACTAAGAAAATCAAGCAACCAATGAAATGAGTGCATCCTAGAAAAAATAGAGTTCTTCATTAAAATGACCTAAACTATGATGTATAGAAGGAAATGCTGGGAAATCCTATAAGAAAGGAAAGCATGCAAAAGGACTACTACAAATCAGGGAGTGAACATGATAAAGAATATCGAAATCAACTGGACTATCACCTACTAAAGAGCTGCGAACACTAGAAGTCCTAGGAATGAGGAAAATATGTGTTTTTGGGGTAGCAAGAGAGTCTTTGCCTCAAATAGTGATATCTCAAAAAGGATTCCATCTTTGTTATCAAAAAATAGCAAGATTACATAAAACTATCATAAAATGGCAAGCTCGAAATTTGAGCAGAGTTTACACAAGAAAAAAATCAACCCTAGTGAATCCCTAGGCCTCTCTACTTATAAATCTGAATCTACCAACAACTTCCTTAAAAATAGGGAGGCTTGGCTTCCAAAACTCAACATAACTATCAATCATCTTCCACTTGCTTGGATGCCTTCTGGTGCATGATTCAGTTGCTTGTACTCCGAGCTGAATGAAGGGGAATTCGAAGTGAGGAGTAATAAATGAGGGGGATTCCCTCCTATAAGTCCTCTCCTATGTCTACTTCGAGTTATTGCTACAGTTTGACCATTAGATCCTTGACTTTGACCTCAAAATCCATCAATAATCTCCATTAAATACATATTAAACCACATGGCATAATAACTAACTCAACTCACCCTATAAGCATAAATATAACTAGATAATCATATAATAAGCTAAGAGAATGGTTGATTTAACTAGGTTAGGAGGTAAAATGAGCCCATATAATTACCCATTTATGAGTTTCATCATCTACTTTGAGTGACTGAGCAACCAATTGCTAGTTCCCTCTGGGAATTGTGTAGTTTTGGCTCCCAGTGAACCCAACAGCCAACTGGCAGTTCCCTCTAGGAATTGCATAGTTTTGGCTGCCATTGACCCCAGTAGTGAACTGGAAGTTCCCTCTGGGAACTACACATTTTTGGCTGCTAGTGATCCCAGCAGCCAACTGGTAGTTCCCTCTAGGAATTTTGCAGTTCGAGCTGCCACTCTCCTAGACAGTTCCCTAGAAAAACTGTACAATCCTTGCCTACTGACCCTTCATGCAACCTGACCTGTTCCTCTCGAAAATTGCGCAAACCTAGCTGTCCAACCACTGCTGATTGTTCATTCCATAAAATGTGTAGAGCATGGCTACCTTGCCGTCCTGCATCCCGGACTGTCTCTCCCAAAATTTCCACAATTTTGCCTCCCATTCGAGCCACACCTTGCAGACAGTCACTTCTAACTCAAATTGTCTATCTCCATCTCTAAGTGACTCTTATGTAGTTTTAATCAGCAGTTTCCTGGATCCATCATCCCGCATCACAACCATGCTACCTCTCCCGGTCACTTGCATTTGAATGATCATGTGTCATGGTAAACTAGGAGGTTTTGGATTTGATGTCGTCTCGTCATGAGTGATTGCAGGTACATGTACACCAACAAACATGTCAGGACAATGAATGGGATGAACAAAGGGAGCACATGCAGATGGACAAGTTCACCAATGGAAGAACAAATGAAGCATGCAAAGCCGATGAATGCAACGAACATGCACCTTCGCGAACAAGTGAGCCTGTTAAGCCTTTCATCATGAAAGCAAGGAATAACATGCTAAAGCTTCATCAAGTGAACCGAGAACCATCGAATACTCTGTGCATTTCGCCATGTAGAGGTGAAGCTATGATACACCATGAAGACATCCATCACTCAATAGCATTGTAGCTCTACATGCACTCCAGCAGTAGCATGAATGTACCAACATTGTTATGTCAAGCCATGAGTCATGTTGCCCACATCTCCACTATGGGCTTGTTTTCAATTAATGTGATGTAACATGCAAGTCTAAGAGACCCACCTGTTGAATAAAGAGCTATGTAAGTTGAAAATTCATGGAAGTTGGATGGTCATGACGGTAGTCAAACAACCACAAGGGTCAGTTTCACCCTTGGCTATAAATATCCCCCTCATTTGTACATGAAAGTAATTTTCACCTTAGCTCCTCCCACATAGCCAAGAGAGTCTGTAATATTTTCTTTGAGGAGTAAGTAGTGGATCCAACGCCCCACTGACAGGGTTAGTGATGTATGGTGTAACGATGTGTCTTGGAACTTTCTCTTAATTTAGAAGCCTATTAACAGGACAACACGTTTTCACACATGTATTGTATTTGTTGTAAGACCGATCTTTAACACTTGTAATGCATGTTGCTTTAACCTGTGTTCTACATCTGAACTGATTTATTTGTTTTAATGCATAATCTATTAATGGAAATGTGTTGTATATTTTGTTAATGTTGTCTCGTCCGTGTCGATTGCTCTGTAGGACATCAGACAAACCTTTCACATGAACCTTGTTGTAACAATCGTTGCACTTGTTCGGATTGTTTTGTGAGTGGTGTACGTGTTATCTTACCTTGTATGTTGTGACTACCACATCCAGGTGGACTGCTCCGTCAGAAGCTGTGTATGTCCTTTGTGTTGTGTGTTCCTATCTGAGTTGGGACTAATCCCTTTCAACCTATAACTCACCTTCACCTTCTTCCCCTCACAGTGAAAGAACCATTGACACAAGTACACTTACACTCACCAAGCATGTGAACCTCACTTCTCGAAGACAAAGCAAACCACTCTCCTATGCTAACAAGTAAGAGTTGAGGAAAATCCTTAAGACAATGGCAATCGAGCCATCATATCGGATGGGTCTCCCACACCAAACGGCATGAGGTCTAGTTGGAACTTCATACTGGGGTAATCCCCTAAATGTTGGTGGGTCTAGCACCGTCAACAAGGTCATAGAGTGATTGGGTAATTGGTCAAGTACACAAAAATCATTGTACATCTAATTGTATCGTGAAGTGTTGTCCATAGTGTGGGAATCCACAATCTTGTCTTATTTCAGTCATTATAGGGTGGTAGGGAGGTTGTTATGAAACCAGCTCACAAAAATATAGAAAAGAGAGATCAACGCCTTAGAATTTAGCCTCTTCGAGGGGGCAACCTCCTTTACATTACACAAATGAACAATTCGTAGATGATTCAAATGACAAAACCTCCTTTGACAAAACCTCCTTTCTATATATAGGCATATATGGAGTCACAATATAACCTAGCTGACCTAACAATAATAATATAAAGCTACACAAATAACAATAGAGGGATTCTATGGGGCATAGTAATAAAAATATGGGGACAATAGGGGCTCAACAATATTAATAAGGGATACAACTACAATAGTAATGGGGTAATTACTAGTATTATAGGGACGTAACATGCCCCTCTCCTTCAAAAAAGTGTTTTCCTCAACGCTTTAGTAGTTTTGGATTCTTCTGTATAAAATTCTCATCCTCCCATGTGGAATCTTCAGCGGATAAGTTCTTCCACTTGATGAGATACTCCAAAATTGATCGATTTCGTAGCTGTCGGGTTCTTGTTTCTGTGACTGCTTCCGGTTCCAATATAATTTTTCCTTCCTCATAAAGTTCTGGCAATATTGTTTGTATTGGGAGCTTGTCACCTATAACCTTCTTTAAACATGAAACATGGAAAACTAGGTGCACTCGAGACACTGCAAGAAGCTCCAATTTGTATGCGATAGTACCAATCTTTTGCAACACCTTGTATGGACCATAATACTTTGGTGATAATTTATTATCCTTCTTAGCGTGCTTAAGGGACATTTGTTTATATGGTTGTAGCCGTAGGAATACCCAATCACCTACATCAAAACTTCTTTCACTGCGATGTTGGTTTTCCTATTGCTTCATTCTATTCTATGCCAACACAAGGTTATCCTTTAAGAGTTGGAGGACTTGTTGTTGATGTTCAATGTGATGTTCCATTGCTTGAACCTTAGAATTTTCTCTTAAATATGTCGTGATGGATGGTGGCTGATATCCATAAAGTGCCATAAATGGGGTCGTTTTTGTTGCTATATGGAAGGAAGTGTTATACCACCATTCAGCTAGAGGCAACCATTGAACCATTGTGTCTGTTTATCAGATACAAAGCAACAAAGATATCCTTCCAAACATTTGTTTACTATCTCAGTTTTTCCATCAGATTGAGGATGATAAGATGAGCTATGAGCTAACTGAGTACCAAGACAAGAAAATAATTTTGTAAAAAAATTTCCAGTGAAAATGGGATCCTTGTCACTTACGATAATCTTTGGGTTTCCATTTAGCTTTAGAACTGTTTCCATAAATGCAGTAGAAACTATACTGGCTTTAAATGGATGTGATAATGCACAAAAGTGTGCATACTTGGTAATTCTATCAACTACCACCATGATGACACTTTCCCTCAGACTTGGGTAAACCTGTGATAAAATCCATTGACACCTCCTCCCAATGTTGGCTTGGAATGGATAAAGGTTGTAATAGACCTGGGGTCTTAATTGTTTCAACTTTATTTTGTTGGAAAATCAAACATTCTGCCACAAACTTTGAATATCCGATTTAAGGCCATCCCAAAAAATTCCTTCTTAACCCTGTGGTAAGTTTTTAAAAATCCTGAGTGCCCTCCTAAGGGAGAAGTGTGCAATTCCATAAGAATCTTTTGTTTTAGCTGGGAATTCTTACAGAGCTATAAGTGATCTTTGTACCATAATGAATCATTTTGCCAGCAAAATGTATCCGACGTACTGGAATATTGTTGTAACTTTCGAATAAGTGTCCACACTTCTTCTTCATTCTTCCATTCCTCCCTTGCTTCGTTTATCCAATCTGGTTGGATAATAGAAATGACACACAACAATGCTTCCACATCCTCATCCTTTCTTGAGAGTGCATCTGCCACCACATTTTGCTTCCCTTTTCTGCAGAGGATTTCAAAGTCATAACCCAACATATTTGTGACCCACTTTCGTTGCTCTTCAGAGGATAATCTTTGTTCGAAAAAGTATTTAAGGCTATCATGATCTATTTTTACCTTGAAGTGTTTTCCCATTAGGTAGGGTCACCATTTCTTAAGTGCATGGAGTATTGCCAACATTTCCTTCTCATAAATAGCTTTGTTAAAAACTTTCCCTTGATTGGACGACTTTCAAAAGAAATGGGTCTTTCATCTTGCATTAAAACAACACCAATTCCATTTCCTGAAGCATCACATTCCACAATAAGGTTTTTGTGAAGTCCAGTGTAGCTAAGACCGATGCTTGGCACATTGCCTCTTTAAGATGTTCAAAGGCCTTTGTTGCTTCCGGAGTCCATGAAAATGCATCTTTCTTCAATAATGTTGTTAGAGGTGCAGCTATTCTCCCATAATTCTTAACAAACTTGCGATAATACCCTGTCAACCTGAGAAATCCTCGCAAATGATTTATGGATGTGGGGATTTTCCATTCCTTAATGGCTTTAATTTTGCTAGGGTCTACCTTAACTCCTTCATGAGATACAATATGACCCAGATATTCCACCTCTTGTACTCCAAAGAAACATCTGGATCTTTTTGCATATAATTGTTTTTCCTCCAATAGTTGTAGCACCCTGTCAACATGTTCAACATGATCCTTCCAAGACTTGTTGTAGATTAGTATATCATCAAAGAATACT